>JAUMJL010001928.1:0-42495 GCA_033558185.1 Dromococcyx pavoninus
CGGCTCATGGTCGCCGCGCCCCCGCCCCGGCCCCGGCCCGCCGGCCAATGGCGCGCCTCCCCGCTTCCCGCGCCGGCCAATGAGAGGCGCTCATTCCTTCCTACTGAGAGGGTGACAGGTGCGTCACCGCTGCTACATTGGCCCGCCCGCCTCGAGACCCACGGGCGCTCGGCCTATTCCTCGTCCCAGGGCGGTGCCCTCCGCGCTCGCCCCGCGCCGTGACGGGAGTCCCGTCGGCCTCACCGCATCGCAGCGCGGGCGGTGGCTGCGATTGGTTGGCACTGTCTCCGCCGCCCCGCCCCGCGGAGCCTCCCCGTTCGGCGATTGGCCGAGGAGAAGGCCGGGCCCGGATGTGCGAGGCCGAGGGGCGGGCTTTAAATGGGGCAGCGGCGGGGGTAGCGGGAGTGGAGCGGCGGGGCTGGGCCGCGCTTACGGCGGAGCGGCGGGAGCTTCTGCGCGGGTGAGCGGGCGGCGGAGGAGAACAGCGGTGCCTGGCCTGGCTTGGCTCGGCTCGGCCTGGCCTACCTTACCCTACCCTTGCCTGCCCCAGGCCGCGGTTACGGGGCGCCGGGGCGGGCGGCACTGGCCGCGCTGAGGGGCCGCAGTGCGGGTGCTCTGCCTGCGCCCTCACCTGTGGCCGCAAGGGTGGGTCCGGCCCGGGTAGCGCGGGTACTCCGGGAAAGCCGGCTGAGGCGGACCCTTCTCCCCCCCCCCCCCGGGACCGCCAAGGCCGAGCGCCAGGGTCCGGCGGGGCTGCCAACGGGGCCGCGGCCTGAAACCCCGTCGGGACCGAGCGGGTGAGGCTCGGGGTCTCGCCGAGACGGCTCCGTCCCACTGTGCCCTCCTTCTCCCTCGGGGGTTCAGTTCCCCCTGTCCTTCCCACCTATCCTGTACTCCGCTCACCTCCCCCTGCCCCGGATTCGTCCACCTCTGTCTCCGGGGCTCCGTCACCCGCTGTGTCCCTCCTGCTCCGTCCCTGTGCTCCTCTCTGGCTCTGCCCCCCTGTGCCCCCTGGCCTGGCCCCTTGGGGGGTCCCGCGCTGGTGCCGGGCGCAGGCGGCAGCCCCGGGGAGCGAACGCTGGCCGGGCTTTTGGTACCGAAAATGCCAGCTGCTGCTTGTGTCACGGCGCTGCCGGTGTCGCACGGGCGGTGCCGCCCGCCCGCGGGGGCAGGAGCAGGCGAACAGGCTGGGCCGGTCAGCGCTCTGCGTGCTGCAGCATCCCCAGCGGCTCCGGCGGGGCTGGGGGGGGCCTGGGGTCCGGGGACATCAGGGGCGGGTGTAGCAACGGGACCGGCTGTAAACTGGCAGGTACAGGTGCTGGGCAAACGGGTCACTGCGCTGTGGTCAACGTGTATTGTCCTTCTGTAGGGCTCTGCCTCATCAGCTCTGTTTGTTCTCGGGTCTAGGAGTGGTGCCCTTCCCTTCTAGGTAAGGAATAAATACATGAGTGTATATATATACAAGCTTATATTGTATAAATCCCTACATTTTTTCTTCTTCAGGAATCTTTTTGGTTTTTGAAAAACATTTTGGAAGGCGCTGTGTTCCAGCCAGGTGAAGTTTTTGTTGAATTGCCATAGAGTTGTAGTCAATCTAATGACCCTGCTGATGACAGGGGAAAATAAGATGTGTGATTTGACAGTAGTTACAAATGACAGAGGTAATCTTTTGTCAGAATATCTAGTGTAGAGAAAGAAAAGGTGTAGAAGTAAAGTAATTAAAATTTTGGTATTCATTAATGATAACTTTGTTGTTTGTGTACTTGATGGTGATGATCAAGTACTGCATGAGTGCGCTTGCTCTGACTGCTCTCATGCACTACATACTTCATTGCTGGTGGACATGAATACGAGGCCATGCTTGGTGGCAGGTGGCTTTCTTGATCCCAGTGAATAGGCCCTTAGTAAGGCAGTGCTCTATAGGAGTTAGAAGGCCTTTCTGAGTAGTAACATTTGAAATAATGTTTCTTAGAAGTTTACTTTGTCTTTTTTAAGTTGCTGTTGTACTGTAAGAAAAACTTTAGAGAAAAGGTATTTATGGAAGACCTGTAGCAGGAGCACTGCTTAGCAGGGTTACTTTCTCTTCTTGAAGGAGTAGAAAGTAGTAGAACATACTATGGAGCAGCACATTCTTAGGCCTCCTTATGTCAGGCACTCATTGTGCATGATGACAGTGTGAAAGGAGGCAGAGTGATCATGTTGAATGTATTTTTCTCCTCATAAAATGAGGAAAGTTTATTGTGTTCTTTTGGGAAGCTGATGGCATCAGTAGTTGCAGCACCATAAGCTCCCATGGCGGTAGGTACCACATAGTAGACTCTTGTAGCCCTGTGTAAGACTGAATGACTAAACTGCCTAGAAATTCCACTTGTAATAGTGGGACTTGGTTCTCCTTGACTGCTGCAGACCTTCTGCTTAGTGAGAAATACGATAAAGAGGCTAACTTAAATGTGCTTACTTGAATATTTTACTTTTTAATAAATCTTGTGATTCATGGAGGGTAGTAAACTGTGAGGTGAAGGCACAAGAGAGCATTGGCAGTGGCAAATAAGTTTCCTGTGAGGAGTAATAAATGCTAAACCACCTTGAAATGCTTTTTAAATGACCCCCTCTAGAAAGCTGGTACTCTGGGGTTATTAGTTCCCATCATAAATAATATTTTAACAGGTGAATGAAACTGGAGGCATTTTAATAATAGGTTTGGGACAGCACCATGTATCACTTATTACTGGCAGACAGTTGATAAAAGATCTCTGTGCAAGAGACTCTTTGGAAGTTATTCTGTAGATAACTAGAAATAAAATAATGTTTTATTTGGAGATATAAAGTACCTCCTAATAGTGTGTAAATAGGCATCTCTATAACGAATAGCTTTCCAACAAAGCTGGAAGGGTACAGCGATACATAGCTGCTTTCTGAAAGGTGGAGTCAGTGACTGGATTCCATCCAGTTGTCAAGCTTCTAGGTCAGTTCCCTGTTTCAGTGACAATAGGTTAGGCTGGTTTTTATGTGCATACCTTATTCTTTGTCCTGCTCAACTCCTGTATCTTGTATTTCTTGTTCTGGAATAATGCAGTTTATATTGCCTAGTCTTAAAAAAAACCAAAACAACAAACACCAAACCAAACAAAGAAACAAATAAAATGTCCCACTTCAAACCCATAATCACTTCAGATTCCAGCTAATTGTTTTCCAACTTATACTTTGGCTTCCAGCACTTTTCTCTCTTGTCAAAGCTATAAGGCTCGGGTGCTGTCTTTGTGCATCAGTTCCTCCATCCTCCTATTACACTGAAGTTTCCTGGGGAAATATCTTGTACCTTCCTAGCCTAGTGTCTTGTTGTCTTATTTAGCCTGGCTGAGTTTCATGGAAGAGAAAAGGCCCATGGCATAGCCCTCTACATTCCAGACAGGAGATAGGGGAAAAGTGAGAACATCTCCTTGCTGTCACAGGGCATGCCCAGTGCAGTAGCTGTGCTCTTTTGGTTTTCAGTGGCTCAGAATGATGCAAGACTCTCTGGCTGCTGAAGAGGGAAAATATCTGGAGAAATCATGTACTGGAATGTTTGAGATGATTTTGGGGTGAGGAAATTAATTTAATTTTCATTACTTTTCTGAATGGTGCTTCCCTCTTTTTTTTTTTTTTTTTTAATGCTTGACTGCTTTGTAGCCTAGATAGCTACCTATGGTTTAATACTTTTTTTTTTTAAGTTTAACATTGCTAGACTTTGTTTGGATAGATTGTCTGGCTTTTTTTTTTTTCTTTTGACAACATTGGCACTTATTGCCCCTTTAGGATTATTTTTTGTCATAATGTTATAATTTTTCTAAACTAATCAAAGTAATGGGTGAAGAATTAGTGTCTTGCTTGCTGTAGAAAAACTTAGTGCTGACCACAAGGGAAGCCTGTGCTATTTTCTGTTTCTCTGACATCTGATGAATTGCCTTGGTCAGTGTTATATGACTTCCTATTAAAGAAGTTCAGTAAACTGTATTGCCTCAAAACCTTAGTTAACGTAGCTAGAAATGGGGAGGTGGAAAGGGAAGCTAGGAGAACTTTTAGAAAAAGAGTAGAGGAAATCAGCTGTGCCAAGCAAGAGGTGCTGTAGATGAGAGTTCTTGCACAAACAATAGCAAGAGTTAAAAAAAAAAAGAGGTAAAAACAAGGACATACTCAGTAGGTGACGCACTGAAACTCCAAGTACTACTGAGGTCCTTGTTTTTGAACTGCTGATCTAAAGAGCACTAAGCCTGAGTGTTCATAGTGAAGCCATTAAATAAGCTACAGAAAAACTTGTGGTCTGTGGCTTTGTCTATTCCTGGTGCCATTCCAATGCAGATGAAAACAAAATGATGCATACATGATGCAAACTCAATGGGAGGATCATCTCTTTCAGCAAGAATGGCAGAGATCTTTTCAAACAGGAACTCTTCAGAAACATGTGAAGTCAACAGTGTATGTGCAGGGCAACACATGACCATAAGTGAGTGTAAGCCATTGTAATTATATCCAGTGCCAGACTTGAATGGTGAAGTGATACCATTTTTATATTTGCAAATGTAGAGGCTCTTTCTTGATGGTGCTGGATCAGTAGATGGTCTTTTTTGTCTTGCCAATGGGGAAAAATGTGGAATGCAGAAACTAGAGTGTCTTTGTAGCAGAAAGAAGGCGATTATTCATGCCCCAAAATTATTTCGTAGACAACTGTTATTTTCCTGGTGTTTAAAATGTGAATAGAGCTCTGGCGGTTTTTAACCATTGTCAATCTGAACTATGAGGCATTTTCTTCTGAGATTATAGAAATATAAACCTGACTGCATAATTGGATCTGAATCCTATTTACATTTTGAGTCCAGTTTATCTATTACAATGTATGATTGTTCTGTCTGTTTTTAGGATACAAACCAGAGAGGCCTGAGGACATTCTGAAGACACAGAAAAGTTGCAGTCCTTTATTTGGAATACACGTTATGAACCCTTTCTGGAGCATGTCTACAAGTTCTGTGCGCAAGGTAGATATTTACTGAGTGGATGCTATAAGGTGTTGACGTGTATTGAAAGGCAGCAGTAGTTCTGGCAAAGACTATCAGACAATCTCCAAATTCAGTTGGAGGTTTTTACCCCGATGATTGTGACCATCCTCAATAGAAGTGTAAGCTAGCTTTGAGCTGCACTAACTGGAATGTGCCTGGGGATGGAGCCCACTACAGAATTTGTTGACTTTTCTTATCTGAAGCATCTTCAAGTAGGAAAGGTGAAACAACCTTGTTCAAGTGGTTGAAACACTTGTTTCTTAGGGCAGTAGTTTGCTGTCTTATAAAGACCTTAGCCAGGTATTTTATGTGCAGCAAACATTAGCAAAACTGCACCTCCGTAATGCTACTTGAGATTGTGTGTGTAAAAGCATGATGGTTCTAGAGTTAACTGCTTCTCAGGTGTTCAGAGCTAGGGCAAGTTGGATAGTTCTGGTCATGCTTGTGATGTAGATATTGTTACTAGTCCAAGTCTGGAGTGGTTTGAAACACTGTAGCCTAAATCATGCTATTAAGTCACCACAGCTAGACTAATCGCAAGTCTGTAGTTTACAGATTTATCTTGGCAATTTTAGAATGATTTTGACACAGTACATAATGTTCTCTAGCAGTGACCAGTTAAGAAAAAAAGAATTGGGTTTTTTGGGTTTTGTTTCTTTTTTAATAAAAGGTAGCACAGGCATAAAAAGGTTGCTACAGCTAAACTGTTAAAACTGGGCTTGATGTTGCTGCCAAACAGTGATTCCCCCGCAGTGGGAATGGGCTATGTGATCAGTTCCAAGTGAGATGTTAGTGTCTTTAGCATAAGCAGGAAGTGTAACTCATTAAATTTTCTGTAGGAAGTTCTTATTTCATCTCAGCCTTACTACTGTACTGTTAAAAGAGTCTTTGAAGTCTAGAATGTGAGGATGGTTGTCAGTGGAAATGATTTGTCTTTATGTACTGCGTGCTAGAAATAGATTGACTTCTAAGCTGATGTTACATACATTTATTTAGAAACTGGAACCAGATAGTAAGCCTTCTTAAGCATTTGTCCTAATCTGTGGGCTTCCTGCCCAGCATTGATTAATTCTGTACTTGTAGCCTAGGTTGAATTGAAAAAAGGTCTATTTAAAAACAAAACCCAAAGAGACACCACCCCCAAGCACTAGAACACTGAAACCTAAGATAAGTTTCGTTGCCCATACTTGTAATTGGCAAGGTTTGGTTTGAAAGGCCTCCAATCTCATGGTTCTCTTTTAATCTAGCAGAGACCTGAAGCTGAAGAGAAAGCTTTGAGTGGAGAGGTGCGAACCAGTCCTCTAAGAGCCTCTACAAAGAAACAGTTGCCTTCTATTCCAAAGAATGCTGTGCCAATAACCAAGCCTGCTTCACCTGCCGCATCATCCCAGTCGACAAATGGAACACATGCTTCTTATGGGCCTTTTTATTTGGAGTATTCCCTCCTTGCAGAATTGTAGGTGTTCACTAGTTTGTCTTCTTTTAGGTCACTGGGCTTGTGCTTCTGTGGGGGGAAAAAAGTGAACCAATCTAGATCTTGCATGGTGTCTTTGCCTTACTCCATGATGAAGATGGTAAAACTGAAATTCTATAAAACTTTCTGAAGCAGTAGTCTCAATTTCTTGAGGTGGCAGGGGAGAGGAAAATGAGATGAGGTTTTAAGGGGTGTGTTTAGATGTGATTCTCTGTATTATATTTCTCAGTCTTCAAGTAAATACATTCTGGATTTCAGTTTCCTGATCAGTTATCCTAATGACTTTTTGGTCAGAAATGCCACCTTTTTGGAACAAGTATTAAAATAGAAGCACACAGATGTCCAGTGGGAAGATGGCTATGAATGTATGGTACTGTCTAATGGAGTGATGTGGGAGCTTCCTTTCGGTTGCTACATGGAACACTTGAACACTGCCTGATATGGCTTATTAAATGGACATTAGGAAGACTGTATTCCTTCCTGTCTTTCAGTGATATTTAAGATGAAACTTATGAAGGAGGACTTAGCAAGATTTAAATAGCTTTCTTTAGATCAGTTGCATTTGGTGCAGTCTAGTGATTTGTAGGCTGCTGTGGGAACGTACAAACCCCTCTTCCTCTGCAAAACTTTCTAGTTGGATAAACTTACATAAACTGCTTTGTGCTACAAAGCCGAAGGGACTTCTGTAATAGACATACTGGGTTCTCAAGTATGTAGTGCTTCTTGAAATTAAATCCCTGGAGTCCTTACGCAACACTAAGTCTCAGTTCTTGCAGTTAACCATTAAATTGAAAGTGAGAGCTCACAGAGTGTTAATCTTTTTTTTTTTAACAGGGAACTGACCCTGATTTTGTAATTTAAAAAAGATGGTTTTCTTCTGCAGCATGCAAAAATATATTGGTATCATAATGTAAACAAATTTATTAGGGAAATAATAATGAATATTATGTAAACAGTAAGCAGAGAACTGTCTTAGTATTTTGCTTTAAGATTACTGTTTATTTGTGCAAGCCTGTGGAGTTCGGTTTAATGGGCCGATATGCCAAGTGACTCGAAAACCTATAAACGATAAACCAAATTATTCACTTCATAGTGTTCAGTAGACCCCACATATCATACAACTACAGCTGGTTAAACTTACAAGCAACTTCTTGTGTTCATTGATTTGAAAAATAATAAAAGTAGTGCATTTTGTTGCAGTATGCTGTTGCTTATCAGGTGAGCTTTCCTGAAAGGTGAAGGGGGAGACAAGCTCTTCTTGTCGTTGATGACTGACAATCATGACTGGATTATCATCACAAGAAGTGAAATAGTCAGAAAAAATGCAAGTGTGGGAAAATCAATTACTCAGTCCATCCTGCTAATGAGATGCCTGGAATCACTTGATCCAGTTCCCTGGTATAACATGAGTCTAGACCTTTTTATTCTTTGTTACTTTGATTTGTTAGTTGCCAATGTGATTTCTTTTTGATCTGTAGTGTAGTCTCCTCTAAAACTGGAAAACTACTTGTTCAAAGTTGAAGTTAAAGCTTTGGTCACATTGCAGAATTAACTACAACTGACTGCAAATCTATATGCAAAAATACTTGCATTTCTTCTTTACTTTGAACCTGGGGATTCAGTAAATAAGTGGAGATTTTGGTATTGACATGCATTAAATGCATCTACTGGAGAAAGAATTTATTTCTACTTCTCTACTTATGGTTTTATCAGAAGAGATAATGTTTCCTGTTAGTAACTCGAAGTGGAGGTGTAGAAAAAGCAAGAGTGAAAAAAAAAAATAATTTCACTAATTTTCTGCTGTCTTTTTCTGTGAGCAATCTGCCCACAGGAATTGATTGTGAAGAAGTCCTCAGTTAAGTTATCGGTGGCACATTCTGGGTTTGCTGTTGTCAGCTTGCTGTAGATTTAGTGTAGTTGTGGAGTGGTTCTAAATACTGATTCTAATTGCAGTACCATGGTTGTAAAGCAGAAATTGCCAGGTGTCTACGTGCAGCCATCTTACCGATCAGCATTGAGTAAGTTCAGTTTAAACTCCTAAATTTTTTTATATATATATTTTTAATTATTTCACTCAAGCAAACTTTCTCACTTGCAGTGTGGTTTGGTGTAATATTCATAAGACATGGACTCTACCAGGATGGTGTGTTTAAATTCACTGTCTATATTCCTGATAATTACCCAGATGGAGACTGCCCGGTAAGTGGTTGTGTATGTCTTGGGTTTTTCTTGTTTTCTGGTATTTTAAGTTTGACTTTTTGTTAAATCTAATATACCAATTGACTTTGCATTTCCTTGAACTCCTGTTCAGCTGTCTGGTTCGTTTGTGATGTCTTGTAGATGTTTCCTAGCATCTGTGTGGGAATCATGTTACTCTGATTACTGAGGCTGGGGTGGTGTGAACTTGCTGAGGTTGGGTGCGTTAGAGTATTAAGTAATCAACCAGTTCTTTACCTCAGCTCTTGATCTGCTACTTCCTTGGCAAGGAAGATAACATTGAAATGCTTAAAGAAGTATCCAATATAATGGAACATAAAATCTTGTGCTATGCTTGCTGTAGTACTTCAGGATTTCTTGCCTAATGTGATTTTCTAAATCACATTGAAAGAAAGAACTGAAAGAACTTGGGGAGAAAGTTGGTGAAACAAAGGGAGAGGGAGAGAGCACGGTGTTACCTTCTATCTCTGCTTTCTCTTTTCTCTTTAGGGAAAAGTATCCAAGTTGTTATAGCAGCTAAAAAATAAAAATTAAAACCAAAAATCTTGTGGCAATCTGGCTCCCCAGAGCAGAGAGCTACTCTTGGACGGATTTCTTTAAGAGGAAGATTGGGGGACAGGTGTGCGAAACTGCTGTAGCTGAGGAGGAGTTGTTATGTCAGGAAGCTGTCTGCTTGGTGTCAAGTTTTGTGTAAAGCTATCATCTTTAAAAGGACAGAACTAGTAGGAAAGAGTTTCTTTCAGAGGTTAGATTGGTATCTCTCATACAGATGTCATTCTTTTGCTGGCATAGGGCTTTAAAACTTCCCTGTTCAAACACAAGTTTTCTTTTGCAAGACTGTATGAACACCAGAGGAAATGAGCAGTACAGAACTGAAGGCACCACGGTGTCACTGCACAGTGCTTAATGTGTAGGTTAGAAAAGTATCAATGATAGCTCAAGTATGTTAAACAGCTTTCAGTCACAAATAGCTAAACCAGAAAAACTCCTTTAATCTGATCTTATCTGATATTATTACCTGTGTTGGCACTAGTGCTTTTGCAGTTAGCTGGATTAGTTTCCTGATGTGTTGATAAGCATGTGAGAGAGGACGAGACCCTGCACGTAGCACACTGTGTTGGGTTACAGTTTCATGGTTGGTGTAAATAGCTTCATGTTGATTTCTTTTAATACAGTAACAACTAATTAGTATTCAGAACATCTGACTGACCTTCACTCAGTGGTTTTAACATAAGAATTGAAGTTGTCATGAATTTTTTTCTAATGCAGCGCTTGGTTTTTGATATGCCTGTCTTCCATCCGCTGGTAGATCCCTTATCTGGTGAACTGGATGTGAAAAGAGCATTTGCAAAATGGAGGTTAGTGGTAACATGTTGATGAATAATTTGCAAGAATTTTGTCCCTTTCTTCATTGTGTTTTGTTCTTTTTAGGCGAAATCATAATCACATATGGCAAGTATTAATGTATGCTCGCAGAGTCTTTTACAAGATTGATACAACAAGTCCTCTGAACCCTGAGGCTGCAGTGCTGTAAGTATCTTCCACACATACAGGCAAGGTCTCTTAAGAGATTTTTGCAGAAACAAGAAATTTGTAAAACTGTTTTTCAGTTCGTGTCCTCTGCCTCTAGAGTTGATTGCACTGGGAACTCAAGTGGTGGTTTTGCCGTCTGTAGCTCTAGAGGTAACCTGTGCCTTCTTACGGTTACTCAACGTTCCTTACTTTTCTCTTGCAGGTATGAAAAAGATATTCAGCTCTTCAAGAGTAAAGTGGTGGACAGTATCAAACTATGCAGCAGTCACTTATTTGATCAGCCCAAAATAGAGGATCCCTATGCAATTGTGTAAGTACTATGAGCAAATTAACCACATCCTAATGTTTCAAACAAGTTCTGGTAGAGCTGCTGATTTCAAGCCTTTGTCTGCCAACTTGGGCCTGTTATAATATAACATTTATAGCAATACTTTGAATATTCCTACCTTCATTTTCTTCTGGTTATTATTGAGTGCGTCTTAAGCATAATCAGGCACTTGTGTTTCCTGGTTTGGCACCAAGACTTAAAAAAAGCAAACAAAACAAAAGCTCAAACACCCAAACAAATAAAAGCCCCAAAACACCCCACCTCCCTCAAGCAGAGATGCCCATGGAGTAAATATTGTTTTCAGGCTTTCCTGAATTCAATTTGCATGACTGTAGCTTTGATCATGCTTTTACTTTTAAGCTTTTCTGCATGGGGGATCGAACAGTCGGCTCCATAGTGAATGTGAGTAGTATTTCATGCAGCACCTACTGAATTGCAAACTCTGATTGCAAACAAAAATGAATACTTATAGATCTTTTCAACAAGAAATATTTAACAATGTGAGCTTTAACACTGAAAACTTGGACTTTTAGTTTACTTGAAATTAAACTAAAGGAAAATTGCTGCTTTGTCCTTTGTCTATGCTGTAGTTTGCAAAAACGCAAAATAAGAGAACTATATTTTCTCCTTAGTTTTTCTCCATGGAATCCAGCTATACATGAAGAAGCCAGAGAGAAGATGTTGACTCAGAAGGTATGCCTGAAATCCAGATTCTCGCTGTAGTGAAGGCTCATTGCTTGATATGGGAAGAAAGGTTCTGTCTCTTTGACAATGTACTAGGCAGACCTTATTTCACCCCTCTTTTGGAACAGCAGGCGTGCTGAAACTGATGTGGTCTCCTAACTAAGCAGTTATGTCACTGCTCTCACTTCAGCATGTTTAGCAATTAATCATTTAGCCAGCTAGAGCTTTGTTAGCACAGTTGTTGGCTTGTTGACAGATTATTTTTTTTTATTTTGGGGAGGGAAGGAGAGAAAAGATTTGCTGGCTGCCTGTTTCCTTGTGCTGCACTTATAGTGGCCATTACCACTTCTGTCTAACCTGACAGGCCCCAACCTCGTTGTTCTCATCTGTTGAGAGATGTTTCAGTAGTGAGTCAGAGCTTCAGGGCTTCTTTTGTTCCAGGCTTTTTCAAGCAGTATGTCTTTGAGGGTGCACATTAACTTCTTTTTCAGTGGAAACTAACATTTTCAGTAACTTGCATGTGTGGTGCTTCAGTGGTGGAGTAGTTTGATAGCAGGAATAGCTGAACTTCTGTGCCTTAGATTTTTTTTTTCCAAAAATCTCAGTGTAGCTGAGAATGTTCTTTTCCTTTTCTGTAAAAGGAAATTCCCTAATCCTTTATCCTGGCTTTCTCTTCTGCAACCCTGAGTTTATGTTTATTATCCATATAATTCCAGTGCCTTGTGAAATAACTAGGCCATTCTAGAACTGTAGCCCAGGAAAGGCTGTGTGATGTCCCAGTTCCCTGCTGAGCACATGGCTTTGCTAGACAATGTCCTGTTTGCAGCATGTGATGGGCACAAGCACCAGCCTAACTGATCCTTCTTGTTTGCCATGGTCTGATGTGCTACAGCAGTTCTGTCAGGCTGTGTCACCTCTTACACAAAACACGGAGAGGACACAAGAAGCGCAAGTTCAGTTTTCTTGCTGACTTAACTTACTTTGTCAGGCAAAAGGCTTTCCATAGTATGACAAAGTCTGCTAATGTAATTATCCCTTTCTAGAACTTGATGTGTCATTCCAGGTTTGATGTAGTAGGCATCTCATGAGCTTATAGCAGTGTGGAGGCAGGGCTAGTTCCTGGTATGCAGAAAAGGCCTGCACACTATTCTGTTTCTTTGAACTGCTAGAGTAGGTATCTAATTTCTTAGTCTTCCTGAACTACTTTTGGTCTACAGATGCTTGAAGCTGTATCTTTCTCCCTCAGCTTGAAGCTACTTTCTGTGTGTTCTGAATTGCAGTAGTCTGTCTCAAATGTTCATTGCATTGTATTGGGTAAAATAGTTACTGTTTCAAGCATTGAACTTCGGTAACAACTCGGGAGAGGGAGGGACCTCCATGGTATAGCAAAGGTATCAGTTGCTGCTTTGCAATGTTAATTTACATTCAGACCTCTTCAGTGGAGTAGAGGACTCCTACACGGTATGCCCAGCATTGCAAGCTCGTGTGCTACAGTTGTAAAGTCAGGTTAATGACAGAAACGTTTTGATTGGAATTGCAGAATTATTCAGGTTGGAAAAGACCTTTAAGAACATAGAGTCCAACTGTTTATCTAACACTGCCAACTCCACCACTAAACCATGTCCCTAAGCCTGACATCTACAAGTCTGCTAAACACCTCCGGGGATGGTGACTGCACCACTTCCCTGGGCAGCCTCTTCCAGTGCTCGACTGCCATTTCAGTGAAGTAATTTTTCCTAATACACGGTCTAAACCTCCCCTGATGCAACTTGAGGCCTTTGCCTCTCATCCTATCCCTTCTTACTTGGGAGAAGAGAGCAACACCCACCTCGCTACAACCTCTTTTCAGGCAGTTGTGGAGTGATGAGGTCTCCCCTCAGCCTCTTGCAGATTAAACAGCCCCAGTTCCCTCAGTTGCTCCTTGTAAGACTTGGCAATGAAGTGTCTGGAGCACATGTCTTTCTGTAGAACCAGGGAATTTGGCAAATAGCAATGCAGTGGGCCATGGCCTTCAAGCAAAAGGCACTATTCAAGGAGTATCTTTTTAATCTGTATGGGATGATGGGGTAGCAGTACATGAACCAAGTCATTAAACCCTCTTGTAATGTACATGTACAGATGCTGCACACGTACACAGAAATTAATTCAGTAGCCATTTTACTGTTTCTGCTTGAGGAGAGGAAATGATGATGGTGTCTTTTATGCCTGTATTTGCCAAAGGTAAAATGCGTGGGGAGGCATTTAAGAGGGTTTGGGGTATCTAATAATTTTGACTTTAACTTTCTTCTGCCTAGAAGCCAGAAGATCAGCACTGCAAAAGCATGAATGTTTCTGGCCTGTCATGGGTAAAGCCTGGCTCAGTTCAGCCTTTCAGCAAAGAAGAGAAGACGATGCCTACTTAGCTATCCTGGACTGTGGTGCACAAAACACTTTCTGTGGGTGGAGGGAATGTAATGGAGGGAGAAACAGCAAAGCAGCAGTTTCCTTCTTGGCTATGGATTAGTAAAAACTGAATGGTAGCAGTGGCTCCGGTAAACATGTTGAATGGATTACTGACTCTTAATGTTATACATATGCATTAGGTTTTAAAGGCTTGCCTGGAGTTTGGAAGTCTCTCTTGAGCACTGCAGTACTTCTACCTGAAGACTGTTTAGAGTGGGTAATTCCTCAGGGCTCTGAAATGCCTGGAGGTTTTGGGTTGGTTTTTAAGCTTTTATTTTTTTCCCTCCAGAAATAGCAGTTTTCTTAAATCTTAAATTGCTGGCAGAAATATTAGCATTGGAAATATGATGCCAGAGGTAAGCTGTGTTCATGTAAACTAATATAGCAGAATTAAACACTATATTTAATGGTTTTAAATACTTTGGTTTCTATTGTAAATATGTTAGGATTTGAAATTGTAAATAGATGGTTCATTGACTCCATTTAGCACTTTCCAGAGGTAAAGCTGGGGATGATGTACGATGTATTATTGATTTGTAAATGGATATTGTCACTAAAGCACACATTAGTCTGATTGGGTGAAAGCAGAATGTCAGGCTTGTTAGACTTTTATTACATAAACACTAAAATCAAAGCTTTTAACGGCGGTCTCTTAAGCTAATAAAATCTTAGAGGTTTTTTTGTTCCCTAGGTGTCTAGGGGATTATGTAGGATAGCTTTACTAATGTGTGTTAATAGTGACACCTTAAAATAAACAGAAACCATGTTCTGGTGTTTGTCCCTCTGTCTGTATTGTTACTCTTTAGCAAAGACCGGAACTGGAATGGGAGCACCTGGGTGCCTGTGGACTTGCCTGCAGGTGCACTGAGTGTGTTAGTGGGATAACAAGGTGTTACAGGCTGAAGAGACCTGTTAAAGAGTTCTGTTCCCATACAGAGAAACCTTTCTACAGCAGGTGTGAGCTCTGGATAGAATCTTTTACTTTTCACAAGAGTCTTCCTGATGTGTAATGTACATTTCTGGGGGCTACTCTTTCTTCCTTAATTCCCCTCAACTTATGAGATGTCTGTTACAGGACCTGGATTCTTGACTAAATGCTAAAATATTCTTTCTGAACATTAGTGTAACCATTTATACTTGGTGTAATATGGGAAATATAATTTAGAGTGGCTCCTTCCTAATCAAATTTGAGGGTAAAATATAAGTTACCAGGCTGGTGCTTCTGAATGAGGTTTTTGCAACTAAACTTTTGCCTTCAGCTTTCTGAAAGTTTAGCCAACTCTGTATGTGTGAGGTAAGGGCCTATGAGAACTGAAGGCTCTGGTCACATGAAGTTGTACAGCAGGATTTAAACATATCTATGGCTTTAAATGCACTGTATTGTAAACTGTATTGAAAATGGTGCTTGAGGGCAGATCTTCTAAATGGATATTTTCGCCAAGGTGAGTCAATCTCTGGGTGAGATATCTGACTTTGTATAATTTTGTAGGGTAACTCGAGGAAACTCTCTTTCTACTGTCTTCAACACAATTGTTCTCTCCTGCAGCTCAGAGCTTGATCTAACTTTGTTATGAGGCTGAGAAGCATTAAGGCTCTTTAGTGGCTCTCTGAGGTTGCTGCTGCTGTGCTTTGAGATGTTTGCATAGTCATTGCTAGAATAGTTCTGGGTAGTTCCAGTTACACCACTACTGCCGTGTCATCCCCGTGGAAGCTCATCACAATCCTGTATTTTGATATATCAGTATCTGGAGTAAAGCTCACTTGGTGTAGAAAGTTTTGCTGTTCGAGTTTGGAAGCAGTGGCCATGAATTCTGTTGGTGCTGTTGTTTCTCTCCCACTTTTCTTGGGAAAGCTCAGATTGAAATTTAAATGCTTCAGTTTTAGCATTAAGGTTTAGTTAAGTGTGAAGTAGAAAATGGGCCTGGGGTTGTGGCTGAGGGCGATGTGGTGGGCAGGGAGAGCTGGGGTGTGGACCTGGGATGTCATCATTCCTCTTTATTTTTATGATTATTCAGTGGCCTTTGTAATTAAATGACTGACTTGCAGATTTCCTAAGGCTCTTGGGTGCAAGGCTTGTGTAGAAGTTTAATCCCTTCTAATCTTGGGATGCTCTTTCATGTCTGCTGCAGCAGGGTGGACGCAGGACTTAACTCCGTACAGAGCAGAAAAGCAGCCGCATCCCCCGCACTGACGCTGGGTGTGGGGAGACTTAAACAGGCAGCAGGTGCTGGTGGTTGTTACCTAATGTCAGCTCAGAGGTGGCTGATGCTGTTTTATTTGTCCAGTTGTTGCTGGGGTTTAGAAAACACTGTTAAAGGTCAGTTAAAGCAATCACAAGAAATGAGAGAAGGAGGCAGTAAAAACGAGGGTTACTTGAGTACGTTTTGTTTACCTCTGAGCTGTTACAAACCTCCGTAGGTCTGGTGAGTAGGCTGGATTGCTAAATCCATGCCAACAGCAGTTTGCTGAAAAGGAAATAACTTCAAAGTATGCTGAATTTTGAGTTTAGAATGAATAGTTTGAATCTTTTTTTCCTTAGATTGAGACTCTGACTGCCTCTTCTGTGAGCAGGTGTGTATGAAAAGCAGCTGTTCTGCGAGCAAGGTAGGTGAAGGAGTACTGAAACAGTACCACTGAAATAGAATCCTTTCTCCCAAACTTAGCTGCCACTGAAAAACTAAATTTAAGTCCCAGGCAACTCTTTCATAAATCATCTCTGCAATTCTGAATTCTGTCAAGAATGTTTCAGAAAAGGAGACACAGGTTATGCTCTGGCAGTCTTAAACAGGGAAGTTTGCAGTTGGACCAGGTGATCAATAACTGTGATCAAAAAACCCACACCTGCCCCCCCTCCTTTGGGACCCCTCTCAATTAGCTCTTTTAGTATTTGTTTCAAAGCATAAACTACACATTTTAACTCTATCTACAACTGAGAGTCACTAAACAACTTTGTTTCAGAACGGGATAGAAAGAGCAGAAGCTGCTGAAACTTGGTGCCAGGGGCCACCAGTAAAACTGCAGGGGAAAAACGAGTCTGTACTTAGCTGTACAAATAGAGCTGGGGGCCAGTGGCCAGAACACTTCCTACAACTTCACAATGCTGAGAGATCTCCCTAATTGAGCTCAATCACGAGCACAGAGGCTGATATGTACAAAAAGAATTCTGCTTGCATGGGATTAAAATGTGACATCTTGTATTAAAGTCTCGTGGGAGGAAGGCAGCCCAGCTTGGTTTTGTTTGAGGCTCTCCTGCTGTGTAGTCCCGACTGCCACCCTGCTCCTCCAGGAACAGCAGCACCAGGGTGGCTGTGCCTGGCGAGGCTCCTGGGGAAAGGCAGCCCTGGGCATGGCCCCAGCGCAGCTCTGGCCTGCCAAGGTCTGGCAGAGCAACAGGAGGAGGCACATTTAGAGTAAACACGATGACTAAACTGGGGCAAGAGTAAATCCTTCTTGTTGTGTCACTAATGACTGTGGCGATTCCTTTATTTAATTTTTTAGAGCTTTTAATTGCAGTGTTTGTTTGCATCCTGTGGACCTTGGGGCCCCTGACTCTGACTGTTCTGATATTTTCTTTGTGTGTGAACTGGTCACACCTGGAGCGTGAGAGCTCCAGCCTATTCTCAGCTTTGCCCATCCACTGCTTTTTCATACAGCAACACAAAACTGTGAGATTATAAATTCTTTATTGAAAAATACATTGCAATATTTTCATACAAAGTAACATAAATGGTACAGAGTAACAAGAATTGTCTGACAGCTTCATAAATATTTTTACAGAAACTTCTACATAATTTCTCAACTTCGGCCTTTGTTATGCAGGTAAGAATGAAAGATTTTTATTTTACTTTTAATTCCACTGTAAATTCAATTAGTCATAAATTTCCCTACTGTTCAGAGAAGCAGGAATGACTGAAACCAGAGCTTTTAACTTTTGCTTCCTTATTAAAACTTCTCAAGTCAGAGTGTGCTACATTTTACATTACCACTGCCACTGTCCCAAGTGACATCATTGAAAAGCAGTGAGTTGGTATGTGCTGTACTGCTTGTCAGTGAGCTCAGTGCTTTCCTAATGTCTGCTATTCTGGAGCTATTTTAAATGCAAACAGCTGATAACACTAATCCATGCACCACTTTTCCTGGTAGCAGGGGAGAGATTTCTCCCAGGCAGCTTGAAAACCAAACCCACCCCATCCTTTGAAAACAAACAAAAAAGCTAGGTATATGTTTTGAGAGGGACCCCACTGTCCTCCAAGGGGGGGAGGGGGGGCAGTTCCTGACTCTCAAGTGATCTCAAGAAATGTACAAGCATATAAAATTCCTTGAAAAAAGCAAACATCCCTAGCTTCCTCCATTCACCTCTGGCATTTGCCGAAGAGGGGTGCTACGGGACATCAATTGGAAAATAAATACAAAAGTCAAATTGTATCAATCCAGAAAGACATCTGAAATCAGTCTTTGCAAAAAATATTCACATTTAGAAAGTGCCATTGCAAATATACAGCAAAACTAATCTGCCTTAATGATGCTTCACAGCCCCTACCAAAAGTGCCACCTTTTGAACAAGAGTTCACTTTAAAACATTGCACAGCTAAAAACAAGGCATAAACAAAACCATCTACCTTTATACAACAAGGTGCCCAAACATTAAAGCACAACACCACCAGGGGCACCCAAAACATACCGAGTGGGGCAGGGATCCACGGAGATAGCTTCCTCCAGGGCTAAAAAAGGTTATTCCCATCTTCCCTTTCCAAACAGAACTGATTATTCCTTGTAAATCATTATTGTTGTGGAGGTCATTTCTGTAAAAATCCAGACATCATTGAATACAGTTCCTTGGTGCAGCACTCCTGGGTCTGGTGCATGTAGAACTTCCTAGTCTGAAGGTGAAAATGGAAAAGCAGTGCTAAAAGCAGTGTGTGTGGACTGGTTAGAGCAGATGGATTCAAATGCCTGTTGCAAGGTGGAAAGCATAGAAAGCTGTATTAGGGATGTGTTCTCCAAGCAATGCCATCTCTTTAGCTGCTTTCTGAAGCCAGAGCCCAGAGACGGAGCGCTTGCCTTGGGGTTAGCTTAACCAGGGCGTGAGGGGGTCTCCTTGCTGTCCTGCTGTGACTCCTCCCGCCCCTTCCCAACAACAAAAGGCTCGGCAGGAGCCGGGGGCCGGCCAGGGCAGTGGGTGGGAAGGGGCAGCCGGGCTGAATCTGTGGGATGAGCTCCCAGCCGGGCAGTGGAAGGGCAATACCTATGCTGAGACATGACTCAGTGAGAGCCTCTGTCATTTGCTACATCTTGTAGTCGTCTCAACAGAGCCGTGTGATTCTCCTGGCAGATTCGCTTTGCTGGTGCTTCAGTACCATCCTCTAAGAGAATGCCTCTCTTCTTTGTTGGAGTTTCTCCAGTTCGAACCATGCTGTTGATTTCCTTTAGCCTCTGGAGAGAGGAGAGGGGGAAAAAAAAAAGGCAGAATTATCTCTCATTACTGTGAGAACCAAATTGTAAAGTGAACTTTTGTTGCTGCATTGCAGTGGGATTTCACGTGCTTTATTTCTGGAGAGCTGCACAGCACAAAGTGCTTCCTGTGACAGACGAACCTTTTTAATCACAGTGCTGGTCGTTCCATTCCCATGAACCTTACTCACACTCGAGCAAATGTGTTGGTTGAAGGCTCACAGAGCTGGCAGGCTTCCAGCCACAGTTCTGCCTGTTGCCTTACCTCACAGATGGAACAATTCCTGTCGAGAATGAAGATGCTTCTTGGGAAAGATTCCTCTGTCATTCTCAGTGAGCAGAGCTGACAGGACTCAGCCTGTCGTACATTCACCTGGTCAGTCCCTTCATGTCAACAGCCATTTAGAGGGATTTCTTCCACGAGGTAGATAAGAGCATGTGATTGTACTTTACTTTCTGCTCTTTGAACAGTCCCCATACCAAGTAATCCATCTGTTACCTGGAAGCAAATGGCACCATTGCTGCACCTCCTGAGCCTTTCGTGAGTACCAGTACAAAGAGCAACTTCCAAAAGCACACAAATAGCTGGGACACCTGACTGCTTTACAGCTTCTTAGATACTTGAACTGACAGTTTGGAGAGCAAGTACATGTTGGTGTGAACAGAAAGGTATTGCACAATCTTCTCTAATTTCACTATCAAAAAGAAAAGGTAGAATTAAGGATTTATAAAAGCAAACCAACCCCCTTTACTCTCACCTTAGATGGGCTGCTACTGAAATAATAGAATATCTTCTCTCGAGGAGAGAGGGCAGACTCGTTTTTGTGTGGCGAGATGTACACTGGGTGGTTCTGGGACAGCTGTATTCTGCGTGGGGAGCCAATCCTTATAAATGGGTAGGGCGAGAGTGGTGGAGAATCGATCTGCTCGAGAGAAAGTGCAAGTCACTCAGTAGCTGGTATCTGATCTCAGTGTTTCAGTAAGGCTTTTGTAAGATGGTCATCTGAAATGCAGTTTAGGTTTTTTCACTAATGTCAATACCATACACATTTGGCACAGATGCAAGTTTTGTTACGTTATTAGGCCGGATGAGTTTTTATTTACTTTTCTGACCATGTCTGAAGCTGGCAAGTGACATTGCTCAGTGCTGTGTACAGCAGGAAATGGCAAATAAGCATCAAAAATGCTTAGTATTTCAGCAGCAGAGTATGCTCTTGAAGTGAAATTATTGTCATGAAAGTACTGAGTTTCCTTCCAATGGGGTTAGCTAAGAGTGCTTTACTGAATATTCAGTAAGAGGTCTCTGTACTAACGAAAAGCACAGAATTTAACTTACCGCAGTTGAAGTGTATTTCAGGGCAAACTCTTTAATCTGCTCAATGTAGATGTTGTTATAGAATTGTATAAGGTCCCCTCGCTCTTCCTCCTCGGTGTCACTGTTGGCCCCGGTCAGTCGGGTTGGCGTAGGGGGAGCGCTGTTGGGGTGTGGCACGGGCAGGGTGCTGCTGGATCGCATCACAGGGCTGGAGTCTCTGCTGGCTGGAGAGGGGAGAACCAACTCCTTTACAGTGTTTTAATGCCCTTCAGTCCCAGAGAGTGGGCTGTGTACAGAGACAGCGTCCCACGTGTTCGAATCGCACTATAGCGACCGGCAGTCTGGTGTCAGGACTGGCAATGCTGAGCACATGTACAGAAACATCTGATTTCTAACTTCGTACTGGATAAAATGCAAATGGCTTTTCTGTATAAGCTGAGTTTTATCACAATATAAGCAGAACTAAAACTCCACTTTTCAGGCGTTTGTGCTGTACTTTTAACAGCAGCTCTTTCTGTCACCACTGGCACAATTTCAAGTAAGGAACAGCAGTCTTTTCAGCTAGCAGTAGAAATATTTGGCTTGGTAATACTTTCTGCTGGCTTGGTGTGGGAGGTCGCAAAACATCTGTAATTTTTCCTCCCCTTCCTGCCACCTCTCTGTGACAGATAGCATTAATACCTACAGTTTATACTTTCATCTATTAAATACCTTGAAAACTGCTGATAGGGTTATTTGATTTCCTTTATAGAAGTTAATACAAGGAAAATGTGTCAGTTCAAATATCAAGGAAAGAAGCTTCAGAGATGTCAGATATGCTAAAATAGATGTTGTGGGTGGCTGGCTTGTGTCTATCTCTGAAGACAGTCAGCCAGTGCAAAAGAAACTGCTGCAGCTCCACAACTGTCAGAAGTAAAAGAGAAACTGAAGATGGGCTAGCACTGATTTCCTTTCATTCTACAAAGACACGTTCTTTGATGTACGAATGAACTCTGAGTTCTGGTCAGTCGTCAGGGTAAACTCTTCACATAACCTCATGCAGTGACAGACTCACAACTGTCAAAGTGGCTGTAATGCTAAGTTTGAATTTAGCAACTCTTACATGTTATCAGTGTATTCTTAATGGTGTCCGAGTCTACCAAAAGAGGAACTGTTTGGGGTGGAATGACACAAAATCCAAGTCTTACTCTATGCACATCGTTTTGGAAATGGAATTAAAAACCAACACCTGGAGTCTGGAATTACTCACTTCTTTCTTTGTTTCTCTCTTTACTTCTCTCTGTAGGTGAGTTCTGCTGGCTACTGCTATCATTGCTGCCAGAGCGTCGTCGCCGCCTCCTGCCTTTTATCAGGACACTCCGATATACCTGCAGGGAAAAAGAGGAGAGTAACAAAGGAAGGATGAGCAAATAGTCAGGAAACTATAATCTGCTTCATAGATCTGATTTTTAAAAACTTCATTGTGGTACTGAATTGCTTCTTCCAGGGGAGAATACAGCCTGCTTAGAGGAGTGCTAGCCAGTGCCTCCTGAGGTGTAAGTAAAGATATTTTCTACTTCAGGTATAGTTTAGCATAAGAAATTCTCAGCAGTGCAGAATTTTGGATAAGGCTGCTGTCTTTTGAGGAACATGGCTCACAGACTGGATCCATTTAATACTAAATGTTACTTTAAAAAGCAATCCATTCCTCAAATAGAACTGAAGCCTTTAATAAACCAGACAGGTACCACACTAACTGTACTTACGTGACTCTTGGCTTGTGGTTGTGTCCGATAGCACCGCATGATGTTCTGAAATGATCTGTCTTCCTTAGTAACCTGAGAGTAGACAAACAGAAAAGGTTAATAGTTTTTCTGTGGGTATTTTTGTTCATTTGGGTGTTGTGTGTGGTCGTTGCTTAGTTTTGGTTTGTTTTTGAGGAATCAGTCTTTGGAATATTAAGACTTAAAGAAGTTGTTTTGTTCTTTATTCACCTTACCTTAGCCATTACATAGATGGCACACATCAGCAGCTGATCCAAATGTCTGTCCATCATGATTTCAGGGCAGTGCACCAAGGAATACTCAAAGCACGTCCAGATCTTGTTCCGCAGCTCGTCAGATATATCGAGTTTGACACACAGGTCTCGCAGGCGAACGCTAGCTAAATGGTACACCTGTGGAAATGGAGACGGGGCTCAGGGCCGCAGCAATACTGCTTCCCTTACCCAGCTGAAGGGTAGTTCAGACTTGCACGCCCTGTAGAACTTGTGCAAATGATAAGTCACTTATTGGCTTACTAGAGAGACATCCCCAGCACCGGTATTGGTGCTAAGAAAACATGAATTATCCTAAGTGCAGGAAAGTTACTGCAGAGCCTACAGCAACCACTGCATTGAATAAACCAGAATGTCTCAAAGGTGGATTTCTTTCTTTTAAAGAGCCTTAAAGAAAATTGACACCTTTAAATACCGGCTGGCCAAGTACATAATCTGCTTCACAGCTCATGGTGGCTGTGGTGATCAATGGTCTGCTCCTTTGCTAGTGAGAAATTGCCTGCATAAGAGAACTACTCTTCAGGTGTGCCTATGAATGGACAAGGGATATAGATTCACTTTGAAATTCAATATTCTCTCATTGCTAATAAGTACATATTTTAAAAATCATTGAAGGCTTACTAAAATATCATCTCAGCAAAGCACGAATAAGACTGAAATGTACCTTTCTAAAGAAGAGTGAAAGTGAGCCCATCTTCCGAGGCCTGATGGCGGCAGTGGTAAATTGCTGGGCTGGTCTCTGCTCTCCAGGAGAGATCTGCTGAACAGTTAACTGGCCTGGTAACTGCAGGGTGGCCCCAGTCATTTGGGTGTTCAGGCTGCTGGCGAGAGTCTGAGCGCTGAGAGGCTGAATGGGACCAGACACAGCCGGAGGCTGGGTACCTACATTTACTTGGACTGGGAAGAAAGTTATTCCTCCATTTTCATTGGCAATACCTGTAATTTCAGAAAAAGAGCCTGAAATAAGAGCAAGTTGTGGTGGGGGGTGTGTGTGGTGGTCTGAGGTTTGTTTTTTTGTTTGTTTTTTCAGTCATTCAGTAATTCTTTTATTAGTTGCATATAGCTGTAACTGCAGTAATGTTATATATGAAATTGTTTCATCAAAATACTTGGGACTTTTCATCAAAAGGAGACAAGAAGATAATGTACTTGAACTAAGATTTTAATACTAATGCAACATTCATCCTGTACGAGTTCATGAGGGATTACTAAAATAACTGTTCTGTAACATAGGTGGCAGTCAGAACATCTTTGTGCTGTCCGTATTCTGTTTCTAATTTCTGCTCATTTAGTCATACAATGCTTCTCAATTATGAATCCTGAAACATACTGTTTTCCCACTGGCATACTGTTCACTCTTTCTCCCTGGGAAGCAAGCCTGAATAATTCCAAAGTAGCTTTTCTCTCACCTTGTACTGGTATTGTAACAGTTTGCCCGTTATTGGCTGTTACGGTGGCAGTTGCCACTGTGACCAGCGTTTGGCCTGGCACTGGAGTTACTGACATAGCTTCGGGATTCATGTTCTGCACAGGCACCGTATTTACCACGGGCTGTTGGGAAACTCGGACTGGAGTTCCGCTGTCGGAGGTATCGTTGTCAACAAAGAGTCTTCTCCTTGTAGGATTGGCTGTAGGAGAACTGTATCTGTCATACAGGGTAGTTGGAGAGGATGAAATGCCTGTGGATTAAAAAAACCACACTCACAGTTATATTTAATTTTTGTTGTATAAACCCTTATTAAAGAAGTACAGGACAGAAATAAGAACTAAAACATGTCATCCAAGGCTCTTCAGGAAACATTTATAAAATTATATTTACATTTGTGGCTTACAGGTTGCTTTTAGAGATTATTTTGTCTCAAACAATACCATGTTTAATATTTTTTCTAAGGTAATGGTTAAGCTTTATTTTTCCAGAGAAAAAGCTGGAGACGTCACATAACTATCTGTTCAAGTGCTGTTGATTGATTTTAATCTAAGCAGTGTGTGTGTATAAATATTATTTAATGTATAACATGCAGATGCTGTTTGTACACACAACCTCCTGACAGTATTTTGTTCACACTGAAATAACGATTGCATTGCCCTTAGACATCTGACTTAGTTATGTGAGTTGCAATAGAAATGCCATTTACAAATGGGTTGGCAAATAATTGTGCATTGACATTAAAGTAACTTCCTTGCTGGACACTGCTTAGATTTAAAAATTCAAGTCATGGCTTTAAAAATTTTACTATTTATGCTTAAAGTCTCACCTTTTCCTAGTCCTCCAGTTTCAGCGCGAACCTCATTTATTCGTCTTGGTGTCAGTGGTGAACCTACCACACTGTTGCCAGCTGATCTCTCAAAATACTGAGGTGGCATTACCTAAAATATTTGTACCGTTATTAGAGTGTCTGTATCACAGATATTGACTACATTACACTTTTTTAAAAGCTTCTACACTACAAATTTTGAACGGCAAAGTTGTATGGAAAAGCAAGAGCACTGAAAAACTGACCACAAGCCTAACTAAAACTCTGCAGTCATTGCACAGCTCTAGAAGACACAGTACTGTAATAATCTTTCTGTGGCTACAATTAAATTATGTACTTTTCACCACGTTTCTCCTTGTCTGATCATCTTTTCAAGCGTGACTGATCCAAACCTTCCCTGCTTTGTCCATTTTGTTCATTGTTCTGTTACACTATGCAAAGACTGGGTCCAAATCATCTCTCAGCTGCATGTCTCTCCATTCTATAGAGATGCCCACAGAGTAGAGCAGGATACATTTGCTATTTTCTCTGCACTGAATATGTTGTAGAGGGACAGTGAGATTTGGACATGTAAAGCCTCTCCTTCAGGGTATAATGTCTACTCTCCACTGTCTTGAATGATTAGGAAAATTATGTAAAACGTAAAGCAGAGCTCACCTCTTCACAGCTAGGAACTTTGTTCTCATTATCTCTGATCCTGTCCCACAATACAGATTCCTGTTTCCATGCCATACTTTCCAAGATCTGTTCTTCAATATGATTAAGGTGTTTCACCACTTCCCGACAAAGGCCATCCTCTGCTCTAATGAAAACCTCAATTACCTGTTAAGGGGATAATTATGATCAATATAATATATTTGCTTCATATATTCCATCTTACAGAATGTTCTAATTCCTGATTTTCAAGGAAGAACAGACTACTAGAAATATTAAGGCTGTATTATTATGACTCAATCATATGTTGTCTGGCAGTTTCATCAGAAGATGAATACTTATATCTTTCTAAACAAATACACAGGTCAAGTACTCTTACAAAAGAGCTGCAACGGTAGCTTAGGCTAAAATTATGATCTCTGAGTTACTATGTAGATAGCAGGGTACTGCTGTGCTAAACTGCCAACAGGATTGTGAGGGGTTTTTTTAAATGCCCGAGACACACTCCAAAGTCGCAGACACTTGGGTGATATTTTTTTCAATACAAAAAGGGGCAAAGCTTCAAATGAAGGACTGCAGTGTCGGTGAAAATCTATGCAAGATGATTACTTAATATGTCGATAGAGTACTCGTAACTTGATAAGGATTTTCAGCTATCAAACACTTTACCTTATAAAAATGATAAACAGGAATGTCGAATATTTCAGTGATGAATGGGAAGTTTCCAGGAGGATTATATGTAAAGGTAATTATCTCAAGACAACACGCCAGCAGAGATCTATGAAACACATCTTGCTCCAGTATTGCCTGTGAGAGAGTTGCAGATTTTAATGCTTAATTTACAGTGTAACAATAAAACAATAAAAAGCTTTCTATTCTGCCTCAACAGCAGAATTATCAAGCTTATAAAAAGATATGTTATTTTGTAAGAGACAAAGCAGAATCCATCTTTACTCATTAAAAATGTCACATATCTTTGTGCTTGCAAATACAAATGATTTCTTGTATGCTTTTTATTCCTTTCAGGTGTATTTACACCCTACTTCTCAGAGATTTACCCTTATTCAAAATAGCTCTCTACTCTGCTTTACAACTGGATTCCTTTTTTTTTTTTTGCAGGTCTACCTTTAAAAAATGATTAGTTTTCCTTACAGATAAGTCAGCATCTCCCAGTCTCCTCTTCTCTTGCTCAATGACTGACTCCAAGACCTTGTAGTACAGCACCTCAGCACGACGGAAGTGCTTACTAGCAACATCTGCAGGAATTTTAAATAGAAACAATACTGTAAAATGCAATAAAAGGATTATCTTTATCTTAAGCTATAGAGGTACAATAATCAGTAGCTTGTTTGGATTTCTATGCTACTGTGGCTACAATACTTTCAGGACTAAACCAGTTAATTTTGAAGTTAACTTAGGAATCCCTCTCCTATGTTGCACTGAGTTGTGAATGCAGAACAGAATAACTTATTGCTGAACCCAGATTTTGATGCAAACACCATATGTAAGAACAATCTTTAACATTACTATGAAGTTTTCACGAACTTCACAAATGAGGACAACTTTGCAAATAATACTTGTTGTTGATACTAGCAGGATTTTAATATCTGTACTAATCCATCCTTGTATGCAAGCTAAAACTGCTGTATGGTTTTTAAAGACTACAATTAGTCAGAGTTTTCATTACTATCACAGAAATCTGTGCCATCTCTGTTACTCTTATATGTGAGAGAAGAATTGATACACTTCAGTAGAACTGAAAGTATCACCACACCCCCATGATTTAAGCTAAGACCAACTATAAAGTATGCAGCGTTGAAATTTGCAATGTCTTAAGAATGCAGGAACAGACAAAAGTAATAGAAAAGACACTTGTGCTAAAGCATAACCTGTAAATAAAACTGTACGTTAATTACAAGAGAGCAAGCTGTTTACAAGTGTTTCAATTCTTGTCCATATAAGTAGAATGTTTCCCACCTTTGGAAAAATTACTGAATTCTCCTTCAGACTGCATGCTCTGGCAGTAGATTTCATACATTTCTTTTACTCTGTTTGCAATAGACTCAGAAGGATCTCTGGAACATGCCCTGAAAATAAAAACTAAACAGTTTCAACAAACTGTTCCTACTGAGATAAAAAAAATAAATCTACAACTATTGTTATTATATGATGAAAGCATGAAACTGTAAATACATTGCACAGCAACACAAACACACCCGGATATACTGTAAAATGTCCACTGTATAGTATTATTATTGTTGTTATTATTGTATACATTGCAGCAAATATACACATCTTTTCATAATCAGGGTTAAATATTTAAACAGCATTTTCCATGTGATATAAAAATTGTTTTAAAATACGTTATACCTGAAGCAACAGTTTATCCACATGAAAAATAAATTTTATTGTGCAACTCCTCTAGTAGGGAGTGATTTGCTAAGCAGTAAGGTTTGCTAAGTAGGAAGAAGAAGTCATGAGAATTTTGTATTAGAAGTTGGCTGTTAGGGAAGCTTGGAACTGTTGGGTTTTAAATATTTTATGTTCTTACAGCCATCATCTCTTAAGAACAAATGTGTCTTAATAGAGAGAACAATCTGAAATTTAAGTGTCTCACTGGGTCCTATTTTACTCCAGAACCTTTCAAGACTGACTCACATTTTAAATGACACTGTTTAGCATCAATGTTTGTTATTAAAACTATTTAAAAAATAGAATTATTTGGGTAGCTAAACATCAAACTTACCTGAGCATTTGTTCCAGATTTTCACTGGGGGCATTTTTCAGTCCTGCCAGCATTGTATGAAGGCGGCTCAAACTGTATGTTGCTATGGAAACAGGTGTCACATATGGGTTGCTCTCTTTAATATACTTGCGGCCAGTAAGTGGGGTTGTAATCCTAAGTGATTTGGACTAAAAAGACAAAAAATAAGCACATAATTGTATTCTAATATAAAATTTAGGTGCAGGTTGTAATCTAGAAGTGTCAATCTGTAGAATTCTTATTAGGTGTTATGATATATGCCTGGAAAAATGGCTAGGAATCAAACAGGCCAATCTAGTTCATGTCTCAGATAGCAGCCAGCAATAAAAGATTTGTCTGTGTCACTTGGATGTTTGTATCAAACAGAACTGTATAAATGTATAAACATATGAACAGAGAGGATGTGACCTCACACTGAAATGCAGATGCTGGGAGTAGAGTGTGACACAACTAGGTCAATTTAAAAAAAAAACCAAAACCAAAGCAGCTCAGCAGCTGTAGCTCATAGGAAAATGTTACTGAGCCAGGGCTCCCCTTCAGCAGGTTTAATTTTACCATGAAAAGTCCTCCAGAATCTAACAATGAACATTTTAATTCATTTGCAGCAGATCAAGATATCACATCAAAATAATTTAACATTAAGGATGTTCCTTCAATTAGCCTACAGCAAACCCAGTGCATCTTATAACTATCTAACCACACAATTACTTAACCAGGAAATGTTTTCCTTATTTTAATGAATACATTACATTTTGCAATGTTTTTACCATGAAGTCTGGTTTCCAGTACTCGTCCCATTTTCCTCACATGCTCCTAAGTGTGTTTGATCTCATTCTCCATACCCTACCAGGAATGAATGACAGTTGCCCCAGCCCTGCCTTGGGCTCCCCGGAGCATGTGACAGCTCAGGCATCGCAGCTGCGAGCTGCTGTCCTACAGGCCACACTATTTCATCACTTCAGAAACCTACAACAGTTATGCACCCAGAACTATGCCAGCAAATCTTCTTTAAATAGATGAGAAGTGAAGAATTATTTCACTGATTTTGCAGATAAGGTTATTTTAATCTTATCTGTCCAGAATGCTGAAAGCCATTAAGTAACTCTCTCTCTGGAAGAAGATGACATAACTATTTCAGCGATATAGACTCTTTTACCCTTTTGCTTTCTGTAATCTAATTGCTAATACACCTTATATCCTTGTTCATTTGCGTGTCTTGTATCCTTCCTCCTGTAAGGTATCTTTTCCATCTTCAGGAACTTTTTGATATTCTGATAATTTTACAGGTCTTCACTTCTTTGTTCTTTTCAATACCATATTCTATGCTATTTTATTAGTTGTATGTTAAGACATACCTATGTATCATGCTTTTAGGCAAGCAAGGTAAAAACTATTCCTCAGTGATTTAACTAGACCTGTAAACATGTAAAATAAACACCTGAAGCACATCTGCTAAAAGGAAACAAAAACAACACAGAGCAAAGCACTGAGCAGCTTGGCATATGTTAAACAAGAAACTCTCTATATGGACAGAGATGTAAGGGAAGGGGAAGTTGGACACACAGGTCTGGAGGGCCTCAACAGTTGCAGGACAATTCAGCACCTGCCAACTAACCAAGGAAAACCACCTGTCCTGCTGTGCTTGAAAATCTCCACCTAAAGTTTTACCTAAAGATACCTTTTTAAGTAATTACCCACATACTCTCTATACTGAATTTAAGCAAAGAAAACCCAGGAGTAAACAACAAACTTAATTAATTACAAAATCTAACTCAGCTGCGCTCACCCCAGCAATAAAGACAGTAATATCCAGTAGCCACTTCTCTTCATCAAACACAGATTAACTCAACTCATTCTTCACATAAAAACAGCAATGTGAACCATGTCATGCTCACCCTGTCAAAGTGCTGCTGCAAATTATGCTTCACTTGCACTCTTTCAGCTGTTTCCATTCCTGAAGTTGTATTTAAGCACCTTGCAAGAGTGCCAATTTCTTCATCTGCATCTTCCCCGAGAAATATTCGCTCATCGAGATTTCCTACTGACAAAACATATTCCTCGTAGGCCTTGTTGATGGCTTTGCTACAGGAGAAAGGAAAAGACAGATACAAACCCCCTTTTTTTACTGAATGAACACAGTTCTGTCCTGTTGGAAGTCTACTTCAGAAATTCTTTTAACCTGGACTTAAGCATTGGACATACTTTCAAACCTACAATATCTTAAACAGATATATCTGATGGCTTGACATTTAGTATAGCTGCAAGAGGAACATAATAAAAAAAATGAGAACTCTTACTTGGCTATAAGCTCCTCAAAACTCAGGCAGCATTACACCATCATAAGCTATGCTTACTTCATGGCTTTCAAAAGAAAATAATTTCTGCTCATAAGCATCTCTAGGTTTATACAGAAAAAAATACCACCAAACCATATTTTTCTCTCCCACTTCCCACTCATCCAATGTGCTCCTACATCTTTTTCACATTACCACTCTGAGTTATCTATAAAAAAGTCATGGAAATAGAAACATAAGAATAAAAGCAGATGAGTAACACCACCCTGAGGAATCATTTCTCTTTCACGTATGCCTCAGACCACATCACCTCAAAGCAAAGGAACTGAAATGCAATATAATGTATAAACATTAATAAATAGTATTAGTGCTAAGATTCAGATAGTAACTCAAGTGCAATTGTATTAGAGGGATGCCAATGCAAACAAAACCATGTGTACAGTGACTCACAAGCTATCTCCAAAGTTCCCAGGATCTAGAAATCCAGTCAGATTTTCATCTTTTCCTTTTAAAAGCTGTAAAACAGTGAAGAATAGAAAGTGGACATTTCAGTTCTTTAAATGGTTTTGAAGATAAAGAGAAAGGAGAAATTATTCTACATTACAGATTTATTGACCAACCTTTTTGTCAAAAAGTTTCCGAATATATGGCTTCCAAAAATGTTCTTTTATGCCTTTTGCTTCTAAAACTAATCCATAATGTAGCGAACACAATTTTTCGATGATACAGGGAGGATCAGATGATATCTTAAAATCCTTACTATGAAAGTCTTCAGGTAGGCCTACAATTAAAAATATTATGTTACTTGATTTTACAAATCCATATCCTGTTTTCTTATTAAACTTAAATTTGATGCTGTGTAGTCCAGGTAGTGTGAAATCCAAAAGGTAAACAACTGGTTCTCTTGAATGAATTACTACTTATACAAATGTTCATTCAATTTGATAATGGTATCAAAACTCAGTGAGATATTAAATTAATAGATACTTAGTGATAAAAATTAAATCTATTAGTTCTAATAGAAAACCAACCAAACACTTGAGAACTATAAAATTTGATCAAATAAATTTGAGATAATGGTCCCAGTTCACATTCAAATCACTACAAAGTAAATGCAGTTCCTGTACACCACTGAAAATGAAGTCTAGAAAGTATTACATCAGAAATTCAACGGAAACTTCTCACCATTCATTTGCATTTTTGGTTATCAAATCAACCCATATGTCCATTCTCTTCAGAAAAAGAACAGCAGCAATCCAGAAATGAGAGAGAAACAATCAAATTGCCACTCTCATGTTTGAGCCAAGGATCCTCCCAAACTGCTGCCTCACAGGAAGCCTCCAGTCTGATTGTGTCCAATAATGACTGCGTCATTATCCCTTCTTTCACTGGCATTAAAATGTCATTAACTGAAACTTTTACTGGCACTTCCTTCCATGGTACTTCCATAGTAAATTAATTTCATAACTTATATCATTGACAAAATTCAGTAGTCTGTTATTACATACTACATGAATAGAAATCTAACTGTGTAGACACAAAGAAATATATTAATTCTCACATATTTCAAATCAATATTATTCAACTTATTCTTTATCACACAGATTCATATTAATTTCAGTACCCTTAGAAGTTCTTGTAGACTTTGGATAAGGATAGTCTTTTTCAACATACCTTGGAAATTAGAATTCAGAAGTTCTTTACGGTTAGGACACTGGAGAGCATTTCCATACACTAGATCCAAAGCACATAACAAGAGATGGTAGGAATTGACCAAGTCATCACTGATCATAGGAAAATTACCTTCAATATTAGAAAGACAGAAGACAATTAAAATTAGCATAGGTTTAAAATTCTTTTAACCAAGAAACTGTTGATATTTGTATTAAAATCAATAATGGAGACTTGGAAACAGACTTTGGTGACTATATGTAACTGGATAGAAATGGTAGTAAAAGACACACACTTAATAAAAATTAGCAAATACATTTCCAGCAACAGCAGCAGTTGTGTAGAAACTCAAATATACTGTGACATTTTGAAATCAAACCTTTCCACAATGTTGTTAAATGTGATATTGCAGACTCCCTCATTCACAGTAATCCGATTATTCTGAGCATAAATAACTTGAAGCAGCATGAACTGTATAAAGTGAACTGCATCAAGGAATAAAAATTTGTTACCATAACTCTGGCAACACAAGCTCCACTGTCTGGCAGCGTTATGTCCTTCAGCCGAATCTTACTCCATCTGCCTGAAGCAGAATCTTACTCTAAAGGTGAATAAGGCGGAAGAAAGGGTTCTAACTCGCTTTCCTTTTCCCCACTTATGTGTTACAAATAAGTTTAACTCTTCCTAACACCCAAGTGTTCAGATGTCCTAGAAGAAGCAAGCATCATCCCACCCTTTCAATTTCCCCCCATTCTCCGGACTGGATCAATATTCAACTCAAACTCAGGAAATTATTTTCTTTACCAATCTCTTTTCTTTACAAGAAAATGTACTGCTCATTTTAAACAGTAATCAATTTAACTTTATTTTTATTGTGCTTTACAAAAGAGTTACAATGTGCATCCCTGATCTGGTTTACGATGTAGCTTTATTTTATATTTTTTATTCATCATCTTTCTGCAGAGAAGAATCTTTGTAACCCCTTCACTCTTTTATCACCTGTCACAAATGTTATACTCAGATTCCTTAGTCCTTCCTGACCTTTTTTAGGTTTACGAGATTCCTTTAGAAGAATGGCCATAGCTAAATTCCATAAATCACAAATAAATGAATTTATATGATTTTCTATCACTCTTTCAATACCCATAACTATTCTATACTTTTTTTTATTCTTTCAGGTAAGTGCCAAACCACTTTGCTGAGTTCACTATGAAGAGAAGGTTTAAATCCTTGAAGAAATCTACCATAAGATAATAAACTCACTTAGAACACATCCAAATGTATATATGATTAAAGAATTTTTCTAAATTATGCCGTTACTTTTCTACCAGTAACTTACCAGTTTTTTCACATTTATATTGTTTTCTGATTCCATGTTTGTTAAAAGAAAAATAATTTCACTATATGTAACCGAACTATTTAAAATAACTAAGCCCACATGAAATTTGAATTAACCGTACACATTTATTAGTTATTTCCAAATCATTAAAGCAAAGCAATAAAGTCCTAAATACAACAGCAAAATGTTAATGAATAAAATTCTTAAAGAAGTAACTTTTTTAACAGGCTCATTTTCATAACCATGAAGTCTGGCATGGCAACCGTTACTGTCAGCACAATCAAAACTAAATCTAACTTTACAGTACCAGTAGTTCTACACAAATGATTTGTCAATGACATTTCAAACAATAGCTTACTACTCCCTTTCACGATCAAGTATCAAATAATACAAAATAGTTATCTCAGTACAGCAGAGAGATATTTTTTCATTTCTATTTTAAAGAAAGAAAAAAGTCAAGATAGAGTTTAAAGATAGATTCTTACAAATAGTGTGCGAGAACAGAGCCTCTATTTCACTTTGCAGAATGCACCAAAGGTACAAACAAGACCTGGACTTTCTGCATATGTGAAACTGAACACAACGGTCTTGAGGCTTGCAGAGACAAGCCTGAACTTGCCATTTATGTGTGGTTGCCATGATAAGGACTTACTGCCATCCCTCAAAACACAGTGCATAAAACTTAACATGACTATTTAATGCCTTAGACAGTCAACATTTAGTTTCCAATTTTGTGCTGCCACACTTTAATAAATTTACCACTAGTTACTTACTAATTTTACAGTTTATAATTACTGTAAATTTTCCTTTTTCTTGTAAAGTTGAATTGACTGTCTTGTCAACATGGTATTCTTTACAAAGTTAATTTGTATGTCTGGAACTACTCACTAATTAACATCTAGTTAATTGATGATGTAGTTACTGAAACAATAGCAATAGGAAGACAAAGTCCCTTTGCACCTCATCAATTGTCCAATCTACCCAAGGAAGTGGGGATTTTACAGAATGGAAAAGAAAATTCTGTGATTTTTCAGACTGATCTACTTACCCTCTCAGCTGCTCAACTGCTAAAGAAGTAAAGGTCTGACTGACTGGAAATAAAGTACAGTACTAACTTCTCCCTGGACTCAGTGGAATACAAATAGGTATTTCATACTACTTGAGTGAGCTATTCTGGAGCAGAAAAAAAGTAAAAAAGGTGAAAATCATACTGTGTTTCAGGGTTGCAAGGAATATATACTTGTTTAGGAAAGATTTATCTTTCCTAATACAGTGGAATTTGCAGCCTGCTGGAGAAAGGCACCTTCTGTGTAAGGACACAGTGTTCAAGTACTCATGCTATGCCACACCCTTCTTGATCTTTGCACAAAGATGTGAAGGTCAGGGTCCAGTAATATCGCCAGAAACTTTTCCAAAAGCGAGCTGCTGGCAGCCCTCTGCAATGTGGTGCAGTGTAAAAAGAAAAGCTAATCTGTATTGAACAAAATTAGTGCCAGATAATTCAATATTGTGACAGCCTACTCTGTCCTAAACTCAAAAGCAGCCAATTAAGAAAATCACAGCACACTGCAGGAATCTTAACACTGATTCACTTTTAAATTGTAAAAAGCCCACCACACACCCAAAACCAAAACAAAATTCTTTTCATCCTTTTCCTTGTAGAGATTAAACTGCTAGTTTTCTTCTACTAGGATTTATCTTATGGAAAAATACAAAGTGTCTGCAAATTATCAACAGATCTGAAGCTAAAAAGATGTTCTTTCAACAAGAAATATAAATCTTGTTTTTATTTTCCTCAAAACACTATCCTACTTATAGAGAATTCCCAGTGAACACTCATCCAAGCAGTACTTGAATAAAGCCCTAGGTATGTAGAAATTCTTTAAGATGCAGGTTTGATGAGGATGACTTTAGACTATATGTGATGTGACTGAAAAACTTAAGCCTAAACCAAGAATTTAATCCTCTTCACTCCTGTGGCTATTTCTCCCATCAGTCTTCATCAAGCTCATCTTACTAGCTTTAATGCTGCTCCTATGATAAAGGTTATCTATACATTGCAGTATATTGTCTGTTCATTGCATTATCTCTAAAGAAACATATTAACAGAGGATCCCCTTACACATTCCAAAGGAATCTGAGTCTTCAAGACAGTCAGCCATTTATATTTACAATGTCATGTCCAAAATGCAAGAGAAAATCATCCTTGCAAGACAGACACATGCAGAACTGTTCAGTAATACGTATGGTTATTTGATTCAGTTGCTGCATGTTCATTTCTTAAAAAGGTAGGGGGCAAAAAGGCTATCAAAGTAATTAGAATGCTAGCTGTGAAGGTGTTCACACCTAGAGTTTTACGATAATTTTTTACCAGGTTGTATAAAAAAAATTAATTAAACATTTTCATTGTTGCCGAAAACTTGGAAGGAATTTAAATATTCATTATTCCTAGTAAATATACATATATATCTTATGTTAATATTAACAGCATCTAAATATGAATTCCCTAATATTCTACATTTTTTCCCTTGGAATTACAGCATAAGTCTCCACAATACTGGAAACCTTGCAAAAATATTCCTTATATAAGTTGCTATTTGGACATACAGCTCACCTTAGAAGTGAGGTAAAACCACAGCCTGGGAAATTAAAACAGAATACATTCCCGCAGGCTGTTCTAAGAAGGCCCCTTCTCTAAATTCAGAAATGCCTGCACCTATTCAGTGTTTAAGGACTGACATAAGATAATGACTAACAAAACCAGGTTTTCCATATTTAATCCTTTTAAAATCTCTTACCTTTTGCATGAACAAACAGCACCCAACAGAACTGGAAAACTTCAGTCACAGTGCATGGTTGTCGTCTTTTGGGAAAAATACAGCAAGAAGACACCCGATAAGTTCAATAAATTAAGACTGATCATACAACATTGAATCACTCCAAAGGAAAATTAAGTTTTACTACAGTGTGGCCAAAATCTGAAAACCTTCCCACAAAAAGCTGACTAAAGGTAATGAAGCAAACTGCATAATGGTTTAGTGCACACACAAGTAGAACCCAAGTCTCAGTCTGCATATAATGATTCAAATGTCACCACAGCAGACCAAAACAGCAGATTCCATTAGAAATAGGACAAGACTTGAGCAGGAAATCACTGTAAATTTAATGTTAAACACGGCTGGGTTAAATGTTGTCTTTTAAGGCAAAATTGTGATCTTAGTTCCAAAGAACAGGTAACTATCTGAATTCAAAAGCTACAGAAAATGTTATTTCTGCTTTTTCATACAAGAAATGGTACATATATTCAACTGAAACAGTCTGAGAGCCAGAGCTGAAATTCCTTCTTCATCAGTATTCTGAGCCATACAAACATGTATGCATGTTCTTGGAGGAAAACATTACACTGTGTGTTGATATTAATATACTCAGGCAAGACTTTCAGAACTGTGTGTACACAAGTGTCACCTATAGAATTGCATATAGTATACAGAACTTTGAAATATCTTAAATGTTTATCAGAATCAAGCTTCTCTGCTGGACTTTGTTTAAAATTCATTCACCAGGCTCCGTCTTAAATCAAAAGTTTTGCAGCTATTGAGGATTTGTTATTTCTTACTACTGCCATACTGGAGAGTTTTCCTAAATCTCTTTCCTATTTTCATATTTCTGGCTAGGAAGTTCATTTTATGTTCTCGGTAACTTAAAAATCTTGACAAAGTAATTAACTCACCCAAGTGTTTTTATTCCTCCACCCCTCCAATATCAGAAACTATACTCAAGTACTTACCATGTGGATTTTAAAAAAACAACCAACCAAACTAGGCATGTAGGCCTCAAAATGAAGCAGTACTTGCACACTGTAGACAGCCTGTATCAGGTTTTCTCTGTTTCTAGAAGCATTGCTTGCTCTCTAAGACTCTATTTAGTATTATTTATTTATTTCAGTATTATGTATTGAAATTGGAAATTCTTTCATTCAGGCCAAATTAATTAATGGTGAGGCCACATTCTTTTCCATTTCTCCAGTAGTTTGTTCAGACTTCAACTTTTATTTTCTTATTTAGTTACTCCATCAGGTTTTGTAAAGAATGGTTTAAATGTCAAAATTAACACACATTTTACACAAAAATTAGTATAATCTTCCAAATTAATCTTAAAAATTACTTCACACTTCACCAATCAAGCTAACCAGCTAGCAGGGTTTACTCTTCTAGTCATAGAAGATATACATGCAGTATATTTTAATTTCAAAAGTATATGCAAATATTCATCTCAATACATAAGTCTATTCCATCTATAGTCCATTTCCAATCTACTCACCTTTTGCATTCTCCAACAAAATAATTTAGGCATAAACCTGTCTGTTATTCTAAATTCAAATACATTCGGTTACAAGTGCCATGAATTGATGCTCATAAGAACATCAACGGAAAAAAAAAGCCAAAAAACTCATCTAAGAAATAGCCTGCAAATATCATAAAAAGTAAAATAATTTTTTTTTTAAAAAAAAAAAAAAACAAACCAAAAAACTATCCATAAAAACAAGCAAACAATGGCACTTCACAATAGTGGTGATGAAAAAATAATGAATAGTAATAAACCCATCTGTGCTAACTACCAAGAGAAACCACAAGCCATGGCAAGTGCTGGCACAAACAGACAACATCTTGTTAAGATCAGAACAACAAGAAAAGGTGGCTAACATTTAATTTTCATAGCACTCCTAATACAAACAGTAACAAAGAAACAAAGCTTTTTCTATACAGTAATACATCCAGAAGATTTGGATGTATGAAGAAAACTAAGGGAATTACAAGGCAGTGAAACAGGCTGAGTTGCTGTATGAGCTATTGAGGTGACACTGATAGTACAATGATCCAATTCGTTCAGCCTTTTCCATCTCAAAAATACTAATATTTCTCTTGCCTACAAGCTGGTTTTAATCTCTCCCCTTTCCTTGCCCCCCACATCATAGAAACCCAGCAGCTTCAGGATTTTCTGTACCCTGTCAGATCTGACAAACTGAAAAAATATTCAAAAAAGCACTGTGAACAAGGACAGACAGATCAGCTCTGATATTATAAAGTACTATGAAAACACAGTCTCAAAAATATACTTTAAGAAACGTGCAACTGCATTATATTTTTGTTACAGTAGCGCTCTAAAACCAGTCTGGGAATAACAGAAACATACCTCTGTTTTCTTCCTCTCTGTTGACGAGGTTGATCTTCCTGAGGATATCTGAAAATGTCCTTAAAAATGGGCTCATACTTCTTAAAAATTACTGCAGAAACTGTAAAGTTTCTCTCTAATCTCTCAGTTCGTTCTCTGAATTGGGAGGGTAGATTTGCCATGTCTTCCCACTTTTTCATCTTGTTAAAAAATTCTATCAAGCTGAAAATACCACATAGGTTAGATCTGGAAGGATTCTTTTTCTGTAGAAATATACTACACATTTTCAACAAAAGTGCAATTTCTGCTTCCCAAACTACTGATAAAATGGCAGCGTTGCAAACATGACAATGTACTCAGAGTCAGTCTTTCACCCATAACCAAGGATGAGCTCAGACAGCTTGGAAAATATTTCTTTATACTCGGTTGATGGTCCTATTAACTATATATCCACAATTCTAGCCTTCCTCAGAAAGACACAATGTGCTCCAACAGTCAGATTTTCCTCATTTTTCTGAATAAGTTTATAATTTAAATAAAACAAGCTCTGAATTCTATAAGGCTAATAAAAATCTATAAATTACCCAAACCCCCTCAGTTTCAGTTTCACTTCATAAATTTAGCTTTTATTTATTTTTGCTCATTTACCTACACATACTTTTTCAATGTTATTAGTATTTGATTGTCCAGATCATAGAAATATTTTTCCACATTCAATTCCTTTAATTTCTGATTTAAAAAAATAGAAAATTTTTAAAAGGACACTTCTTGTATTGTTTAAACCAACAGCCATGCTCCCACAGTTAAGAGGATGAGATAAACAAATGCACAACAAATTTTCTTTTTCTTTGCCAATCTACCAAATTTTTACAAAACAATTGGACTGCTAAAAAGGAAAGTCAATTGTTACAGAAAGTATTTCTTCATTACTTTATGGACACAAATATGTGATACAAATTTGTTTATCAGATTCTGACATCACTTTACTTTCATAAAGCAAGAACATGTGAAAAGTGAAGTCTTCTTACAAAAAGATGATTAATTGTGTGAATATTTTCACAGCCAATTAAAAATGGTTTCTCACTGAGAAGTTCACACTTTGCACACTCTTCAAAAAGACTGTTCCTCAGGGACCGGGAAGTCAACATCTGATTTTGAAAACCAGTGTTTTAACAACACAGTAGGAACTGTCCTACTTCTGTGGCAATGAGCTGTAACACAAAGACTCCAGCAATACAAATTCTGTCTTTAAAAGCAGGAAACAAGAAAGGCGTTTGGCCGTTGTTCTCAATTTCTAAGTTTCACAAGCTGATAAGTAGCCTTTGAAATTTTGTAAGCATTTAAAAAATATCAAAAAGGAAAGTTACCTCTGTTCTGAACAGCGCAGAATTCTGGTTAGAGATACGTAATTCCCCTCAGCTGTCCCTCTGCTCACAGTTGGAACTGCTTTTCTGCACGCCACGTACAAGGCACACGCTAGCCAATGTAGATCATTTCCCTGTGAATTGAAACACCAGGCATCTAAAAGACTTCATTGAAAAGAAAAACACACTTCCCAGCTACGCACCCAAGATCAGGAAAAAGGATGGGACTATGTCCAAAAGGCATGAAGTTCAACCAGAGACAAAGTTGATTCCTTATTTTAAAGTTCTATTGAGCTACTTTGTGTTTTTAGCTACAGGGAGAACAGGTGCTAAACTGATACTTAACACTGAACTGCGTCAAACTAAAATTACAGAGTTACTAGTTACCTGTATAAATGTCACGCTTGACCCAAATTGTAACAATATACATTTAGTCTTGCTCTTCTCCTATAAAAATATATGTACTGCCTTGGTGCTAAAACTTAATTAAATAAATAAAAGCTACAGTTCTTTGCTATCAGAACGCTTGTCTGCCCTGAACAGACGGTGGGAACAGAAAAACAGTTTCCATTTCTCTTTGTATTGTAAAACAGAATAAATACTCAATCTGAGTAATTTCTGAGACAGAAATTAATTCCAGTGAAAACCTTTCATATATTATTCTCCCTCTTCAGTTAAAAAATACCATTTCAACAGGGAAAGGACAGCAAAAGTGGGGTGCAGAACACTGGATTCGATGCTGTGTGTTTCCTGGGCTTCTGGTACCAGGGGCCAGACGAGCACACATCGTCTTAAAAAGGCGGCTGTCCTTTCCGAGCCCCCCCAGTCCACTCGGGTGGCCACGGAGCCGAGAGGCTGTCAGAAAGTGCTCCTCCCTGGCAGGTACACACGGCTCTAGGCACCCCAGGACGAATCCCCTCTCCCACCTGTGCCAAGCTGCAGCGGGAGCTGCCGGCTTATGGAAAGGGAAACCCTGAAGAATTCCAAATAACTCTGGACAGACAGGCGTTTATCACAAGCTCCACCTTTACTTTTAAAAAGCCATCCAGTAAAAGGCACCGCCCGAACCAAAGCGATAACGTGGAACGACGGAGCCGCTCAGGGTGTTGATATTCCAGACCCCACAGAACTCTGGCCACCCACGCAGCTCTGTGCCGCCTGCAAGCAGACCCCACTCATTATAACTGCGCTGAAAGCATCGACCTGGGCAACCCAACAGCCGCCGACAGTTGTTCCCCGAGATGACTGTATTCACAGAATCATAGAATGGTTTGGGTTGGAAAGGAACTTAAAGCCTCCCCAGGGCAGGGACACTTTCCACTGGATCAGGTTGCTCAAAGCCCCATCCAAGCTGGCCTGAACACCTCCATGGATGGGGCATCCACGGCTTCTCTGGGAAACCCGTACCAGTGCCTCACTACCCTCAGCGCAAAACGTTTTTTCCTGATGTTATAATTGCGTTCAGCAACTTCAAGCAGAAAGACTACAACGACAGGAACGCTGTTGTTTTTAACGGCTTTCCGCCGCTCTGACTCAGGGTTAAGGTTTTCTCCGGCTTCAGAGCTGGAGCGCAGCCCGACAACCCCCATTCCCCGGTGCGAGGGGAGAGACGAGCGGAGATGCGAGGGAGGAGTGAGGGGAGAGGTGAGGGAGGATGGAGGGGAATGAGGGGGAATGGAGGAGAAAGAGGGGAAATGGAGGAGAAAGAGGGAAGATGGAGGGGGGTGAGGTGGGATGAAGGGTGGTGAGAGGTGGGGTGAGGGGGGATGGAGGGGGTTGAGAGGGGGTGGAGGTTGAGGGAGGATGGGTGAGGGAGGATGTGAAAGGGAGAACGAGGGGGGGTGTGAGGAGAGTGAAGGTGTGACCGGGCCGACCCGTCCCCCAGCAGCGCGGCCCTGGGCGGGAGGAGGGCGGAGGGGGCGGAACGCGGCCGGCGGGCGGCGCGAGGGAGCGGCCCCGCACCCCAAGGGCCTCCCCCTCCCTCCCCCCCCCCCGGCTTAACCCCCTCCCTCCCGCCTCGCAGCCCTCCCGGGGCCGCCGCCTCAGCAGCACCGGCCGCTCCCCCCCGCCCCCAGCCCTCACCTCCAGGGTGTAGTTGCGCTTCATGCTCTGGTAGCTGAGCCAGGCCTCGGAACGGGCGCGCTCGTCCATGTTGAGGCTGCTGCACAGCTCCTCGTAGCGCTGCCGGGTGTCTCCATCCTCCTCGGCCGGCGGGGAGGAGGGGGGGGCGGCGGCGGCCCCGGCCCCCCCGGCCCCCGGCTCGGCGGCGTCGTCCTCCTCCCCGCCCGGCATCCCGGCCCCTGGCGCTAGGGGGCAGCGCCGCGCGCCCGCCCCGCGCCTGCGCAACCGCTCCGCGCCTTCGAATCCAAACACCGCGCCACCAAGCCCCGCCCCCGCGCACCACCGCGGCCTCTCATTGGGCGGTGCCTCAAGGCCCGCCTCCGCCGCGCGCGCGCAGCCGCCTCGCGCC
>JAUMJL010001929.1:0-94840 GCA_033558185.1 Dromococcyx pavoninus
ACCCCGCCCCGCCCACGCGCGCACGGCGCGCGTGCGCCGGGGAGGGAGGGGGCGGTCGCTGGCGGTCCGGACTGCGCACGCGCGAGCCGCTGGCACTGACCATTCCATCTCCCTGCGTGCACCGCGCGGTGGTGTGCGGGCGAGTACGCTGGATCTCACGGGTTCGATTCCCGGCCCCAGTGGATCCACTGCGGACGGGGTCTGCAGCGGGATATTCGAATGTTTATTGTGTTTTCCAAGCATATGGTATATCTTACGTGTTTTAACACCCACAGCCTGTCCCAGCAGTTTCCGTTTTCTAGCATTTTCCATTGCCTGGTCTGGTGGGAGGTGTCCCTGCCCATGTCCAAGGGGTTGGAGTTGGATGGACTTAAAGGTCTGTTCCAACCCAAACCATTCTATGATTTTATGATTTGAAACCTTTGTTTGAAAGAAGAGGAAGAGAACTTGACTGGTCAGGCTGACAAGAAGCAGGGAGTCTTCACGCTCACAGGAAAATCTCTTACTGCCAGGACTAGCACATACTTGCCACCTACCTTCATCTACGGCTGGAATGCACTGTGTGTGCTGGGGCAGCAGGAAAGAGCAGGATCTCCCCACCCCAAGGCCAGTACTCCAAACACCTCAGTGGCCTCGCCAGGATCACTGTGTGCCCTATGCCCAGCACAGCCCCTGATCCTCACCTCCCACTGCAGGTGGTATGGGGGTGCCCCACGCTGCAGGCGATGCTGTGCAGTCACGAGCCTGTACCCTTATCCTGGGCATTACATATGATTGCAGCAATGGCAGTGATATGTGTTATATTGCGCTATCGATATTGTGGTGCATTGTGTCCGGTTCTGGAATCCCCAACATAAGAAGGATATGGAACTGTTGGAACAGGTCCAGAGGAGGGCTATAAAGATGATCAGAAGGCTGGAACAGCTCTGCTATGAGGAGAAACTGAGAGAGTTGGGCTTGTTCAGCCTGGAGAAGAAAAGGCTCTGGGGAGATCTTATAGCAGCCTTCCAGTACCTGAAAGGGCTACAGGAAAGCTGAAGAGACACTTTTTACAAGGGCAAGTAGTGATAGGACAAGGAGGAATGGCTTTAAACTAGAAGGGGAAAGATTTAGATTAGATATTAGGAAGAAATTCTTCACAATAAGGATGGTAGGGCACTGGCACAGGTTGCCCGGGGAAACTGTGGATGCCCCTCCCTGGAAGTGTTCAGTTGCAGACTGGATGGGGTCTTGAGCAGCCTCATCTGGTGGGAGGTGTCCCTGCCTATGGCAGGGGGGGTGGAACTGGATGATATTTAAGGCTCCTTCCAACCCAAACTATTCTATGACTCTGTAATTTTATATGTTATATTGTGCTATATTATGTTATAGTTGTGTATTATAGTTTTGTATTACATTTTATATTATTGTAGGTTAGGTATGCTGTAAGACAAGGTTACTTTACCTTATGAGGAGCAGCTGAGGGAACTGAGGTTGTTTAGGCTGAATAAGAAGAGAATGAGGGAACACCTTATCACTGTCTACAACTACCTGAAAGGAGGTTGTGGCAAAGTGGGTGTTGGTCTTTTCTCTCAAGTAATAGGGACGAGAGAAAATGGCATCAAGTTGCACCAGGGGAGGCTTGGATTGGGTATTAGGAAAAATTTCTTCACCGAAGAGATTATCCAGCATTGAAACAGGCTGCCCAGGGAAGTGGTTGAATTGCAGTCCCTGCCGGTAATTAAAAGACGTGTAGATGTGACGCTCAAGTGAGTGGTTTAGTGGTGGACTTAGCAGTGTTAAGTTTACAGTTGGACTTGATGATCTTAAAGGTTTTTTCCAACCTAAACAATTCTGTGATTCTGTCTCAGAGTTTGATAATCCAATTTTATAAAGGAAAGAAAACAGTTTCACCGCAGTGTCAAAAAGAAAAACTAATTTCATAATGACAAAGTTTTACTGAGATACAGCCATAAAATGTGCTAAAGTTCAGTTTTATTGCTTTATAGCAGCTCTGAGCACTGTACTGATATTTAAAAGCAATGCTTTGCACACAGGGCACAGACAAACAGGAGACCACTTCTGTAGTGACAATTTATCACAGTGGGGAGAGTTTGCCACTTACCAGTGAGGGTGTCTCTTTAAGGTAATGGTGATGTGATCCTTGTCTCACCATGGTTTTAATTTCTCCATCAGCAGCACTGTACAAATGCAGGGCCAGAGGAAATGCAGAATCAGTGAGGTGGTGTGCCCTGCCAAAAATCATAGTTCAAGTGTTCCCAGCTCCATCCAGAGGTCTCCCAAGGCTATGTTACCTAGCATGCGCTGAGCCTTGGCTGTGGTTTGAATCTTTATTTTGTCTTCCATATACCTGATATCTTATTTGTTCCAACTAACACCTACAGCCTGTTCTAGCTGTTTCTATTTGAAATCCTTATTTGAAAAAAAGACAAAGAGAAGTCATGTCTGGTCTCATCATACCTCAGGCTGATGAGTGGCATGGAGTCTTGCACCCAGGGGAAAAACAGTTGATACCAAGATGAGCACATACCTGCTGTCTACACACAGCAGAGAATCTGGCTCTGCCTCAATCAGCTGCTGATTTTGCTGATTCTGAATACAGCACCCTAACAGACTTTTTGTTGAGGTTATGGATATTTGAAGCATGGCCACCACTACAGAATTTGGCACTACAGAAGATGGCAAATAGGAAAGCTGTGAGACTGAATGATAACTGGGACTGCTTTGTCACGACCTGTCCAGCCATCCTCTCTTCATATACATCCTTTCTATTTCATACTAGGCTAGCAGCAAGCGGTTTCAAAGTTAGGGAGTGGTTTCATCTTAGTAACAACATCCTTTCAGAACAAGACTTATCCATTGTATTTTCCCACGGGTGAAGAACATGCTAAAGCTTTTCAAGGAGACAGCTATGGCTCTTACAATTAACTTAGTGCTTACGTTTCTAAACACAACTTCCTAGGAAGGTGGCAGATTTACTACGGCCATAACTCTGTGAATGAAAGATATGAGGTATTGATGATGTTTTCCCCAAATAGTTTAGCAACAAAATACTGAATATCAAAAGGATTTTTAATGTCTTGGCTTGGGAGAGACGTTAGCAGCTGGGTCAGAAGTAGTGCCTGTGGTCAGATGTAGTGCCTGTGGTCAGACACCAGGGTATCAGCAAAGCCAGCCTCAGGAAGGTCACATTCGGCTCTGAAACTCCTAGCAATGTGTAGTGGTAGGGGATTAAACTGGTTTCTGAAGCTGTGGGACAGCTTTTTAATTCCAGTTCTGTATTATATGCAAAGGTTCAACCACACATCTTCCTATATGCTTTCTCGTTTCAAAACTGCAAATGGAAGGGAAGTGTCACCACTAAGAAGTAATCCCATAGTTTTAGTGCTTCCTTCAGCGCTGTTGTGAACATAAATAGAGCAACAAAATATCTTCTAAGAAGATTTTCTGCAGAGTTATTTGTGTTCTTTTTTTTTGCTTGATGTGAGACTTTTAAAAGAGGAAGGACATGTTAGAAGAAATATTTCAGATTGTGATAATTACCACTAAAGGAACCTATAGTGACGTATTACTGCTTTTTAACTGGGAAAGCAGGGAACGTGGCAGGAACATGTGCAAATCCTTCACAATCCTTGGAACCTGTGTCCTGAACAAAAACTTTGTTAGGTAGAGTGCCTGACAATGAAACAGTTACTAAACTGATGTACGAGCAGAAACACTGCTGGCAGGATGCTAGGGAGGAATAGAGAATATTTTCTAGGTTAAGGATTTTAGCCTATTTTAAGCCAAAAAGAGACATCACAGGACGAAGACTCGAAGACCTCCCTTTGACTTCCCTTTCAGATGCCACCTTTCCTGCTGCCTATACAAAACAGGTTTGGGGTACTGGAATTTGATGCTCAGGTGGAGGACAGTATCACAGAGAACTCACCTGAGGAGGTTAAAGACTTCGCATTGCCTGTCAGATAGGTCAGGACTTCAAGTAAGAAAAAGAAACAGAGGGTAGTTGTAGTGGGTGACTCCCTTCTGAAAGGGACGGAGGGACCTATATGTAGAACGGATCCAGCTCATAGGGAAGTCTGCTGCCTTCCCCAAGCCCGGGTAGGCAACATCCCTAAGAGACTCCTGGACCTAATTAAGCCATCAGATTATTACCTGCTTCTGGTGGTCCAGGCTGGCAGTGATAAGCTAGCTAAAAGAGGATCAAGGGTTATTAAAAAGGAATTCCAGGAGCTGAGACGGTCAATGGATAGGGCAGAAGCACAGGTAGTGTTCTGCTCGGTTCCTCCGGTGGCAGAGATGTATACTGAAAGGAACAAGAGAAACTACGCTCTTAATAAATGGCTTAGGGGCTGGTGCCGGCAGAGGAATTTTGGGTTCTATGATCATGGAGAAACCTTTATGGCACCTGGCCTGCTTGACCCAGATGGGTCACGTCTAACTCCAAAGGGTAAGAGGATTCTAGCCCAGGAGCTGGCAGAGCTTGTAGAGAGGGCTTTAAACTAGGTATGAAGGGGGAGGGGGGAGTAACTAGGCTCACCAGAAATGTTGCTGTGGAGGACGAGCCATCTCAAAGGGTGTCATCAGTAACCCAACTGAAGTGCATGTATACAAACGCACGCAATGTGGGGAACAAACAGGAGGAGTTGGAAGTCCTGGTTCAGCGGGAGAGCTATGACATAGTTGCTATCACGGAAATGTGGTGGAATGACTCTCATAAATGGAGTGCTGCCATGGAAGGCTACAGGCTCTTCAGGAGAGACAGGCGCGAGAGGAGGGGTGGAGGGATAGCCCTCTATACTAAGGAAACCCTGGATGCTGTCGAAGTCGAGATCGGTGATGACCAGATTGAGTGCCTATGGGTAAGGGTCAGAGGGGGAGTCAAGTCTAACCTCCTGGTTGGAGTATGTTACAGACCGCCCGACCAGGAAGAGGAGATGGATCTTCTGTTGTTTAAACAGCTGGAGGCGGCCTCTAGATAGGCTGCCCTTTTTCTTTTAGGAGACTTTAATCTTCCGGATATCTGCTGGGAACTTAACACTGCTGAGAGGAGGCAGTTCAGGAGGTTCTTGGAGTGTATTGAGGACTGCTTTCTGTCGTAGCTGGTGAGTGAGCCCACCAGGGGTGAGGCTCTTCTTGACCTGCTGTTTACAAGCAAAGAAGGTCTGGTGGGTGATGTCGTTGTTGGAGGCTGTCTGGGGTGTAGTGATCATGAGATAATTGAGTTTTCTCTAAACAATGTAACAATAAAAGCCAGGAACAGGACATCGATGCTGGACTTTCGGTGGGCAGATTTTGGATTATTTAAGGAACTGTTCGGGAAAGTACCCTGGGAATTAGTTCTTAGTGGCAAGGAGGTCCAGGAAGGCTGAATGCACTTCAAGAATGAAATCTTGAAGGTGCAGGAGCGGGTTGTCCCCATGCGTTGTAAGAAAAGTCGAAGGGGCAGATGACCGGCCTGAATGAGTAAGGAGCTTCTGAAGGAACTAAGTAAGAAAAAGAGGATGTATCGCCGTTGGAAAGAAGGGAACGTAAGCCAGGTCATGGTCAAAGATGTTGTTAAGTCGTGTAGAAAAAAAATCAGGGAAGCAAAAGCCCAGCTGGAGCTCAAATTGGCCACTTCTGTTAAGGACAATAAGAAGAGTTTTTATAAATATATCAATGGTAGAAAGAAGGGCGGCAGTGACCTCCACTCCTTATTGGATGTGAAGGGAAATATAGTAACCAAAGATGCAGAGAAGGCTGAGGTACTTAATGCCTTCTTTGCCTCAGTTTTCAACAGTAGGGATGTCTGTTCGCTTGACAGTTGGTCCTCTGAAGTGGTTGGTGGGGACAGGGTGCAATATGGCCCTCCTGCAATCCATGAGGAGGAAGTTAGAGACCTGCTGAGCCACTTGGACCCTCATAAGTCTATGGGGCCGGATGGGATCCATCCTAGGGTGATGAGAGAGCTGGCGGATGAGCTTGCTAAGCCGCTCTCCATCATCTTTCAACAGTCCTTGCTCACTGGAGAGGTCCCGGAAGACTGGAAGTTGGCCAATGTGATGCCCATCCATAAGAAAGGCCGTAAGAATGATCCAGGTAATTACAGACCTGTCAGCCTGACCTCGGTCCTAGGTAAAATTATGGAGCAGATAATCCTGGGTGCAATCATGTGGCACCTGCAGAACGGCCAAGAGATCAGGCCCAGCCAGCATGGGTTTAGGAGGGGTAGGTCCTGCCTGACCAACCTGATCTCCTTTTATGACCATGTGACTCGCCTGGTGGATGAGAGGAAGGCTGTGGATGTGGTATACCTGGACTTCAGCAAGGCCTTTGACACTGTGTCCCACAGTAGACTCCTGGAGAAGCTGGCAGCCCATGGCTTAGACGGGAGCACTCTGTGCTGGGTTAGGAATTGGTTGGATGGCCAAGCCCAGAGAGTGGTGGTGAACGGTGTCTCATCCAGTTGGCGGCCGGTCACCAGTGCTGTCCCCCAGGGATCGGTGTTGGGTCCGGTCCTGTTTAATATCTTTATTGATGATCTGGATGAGGGGATTGAGTCCATCATCAGCAAGTTTGCAGACAATACCAAGCTGGGAGGAAGGGTTGATCTGTTAGAGGGTAGGATGGCCCTACAGAGGGACCTGGACAGACTGAAGAGATGGGCCAATTCTAATGGGATGATGTTTAATAAGTCCAAATGTTGGGAACTTCATTTTGGACACAACAATCCCATGCATAGCTATAGACTGGGGACAGAGTGGCTGGAGAGTAGTCAGGCAGAAAGGGACCTGGGAGTGCTGGTTGACAGGAAGCTCAACATGAGCCAGCAGTGTGCCCAGGTGGCCAAGAAGGCCAATGACATTCTGGCCTGCATCAGGAATAGTGTGGCGAGCAGGACCAGAGAAGTTATCGTCCCCCTGTACACGGCACTGGTCAGGCCTCACCTTGAATACTGTGTGCAGTTCTGGGCCCCCCAGTTTGGGAAAGATGTCAGGATGCTGGAGTGTGTCCAGAGGAGGGCAACGAAGATGGTGAAGGGGTTGCAGCACAAGCCCTATGAGGAGCGACTGAGTGAGTTGGGGCTGTTTAGTCTGAAGAAGAGGAGGCTCAGGGGAGACCTCATTGCTCTCTACAACTACCTAAAAGGAGGTTGTAGACAGGCAGGGGTTGGTCTTTTCTCTCAGGTGACCAGTGACAGAACTAGAGGGCATGGACTCAAGCTTCGTCATGGAAAGTTTAGACTTGATATTAGGAAAAAGTTCTTCACTGAAAGGGTGATTGGCCATTGGAATGTGCTGCCCAGGGAGGTGGTGGAGTTGCCGACCCTGGAGGTGTTTAAGGGGAGACTGGATGAGGCACTGAGTGCCATGGTTTAGATGATGTTGTTAGTGTTGGTGTTAGTGATGGGTTATAGGTTGGACTCGATGATCTCAGAGGTCCTCTCCAACCTTATGATACTGTGATACTGTGTAAAGGCAAAAAATGGCAAGAGGTTGAAGGAGGAATTACTTCAGCTCCCTTAAACAAGAAAGGAAAATCTTCAGTAATCACAGTATAATACAAGTAGAGTTGAATTTAATCTGTCTCCAAACAGAATGGTAAATTAAGACACATGTGTTTATCAAATTCATCTTTAAGAAAGAGGTTAGAAATTTAAGGAAAGACTTTGCTCTGGAGCAACATTCTCTAGCACCAAATATACTGCTTCCTTATGGTTTGATACCTGAAGAATAAAGCAAGATTTAGCCTTCACCTGGCCACCTCCTAGGAGCACACACTATCTTGAACTTCATGAAAATTTTGATATTAATATTGATTTCTTTCAGCCCCAAGTATAAGATTATGCCATTTTTTGTATTTCCTTCAAACAGTAGTTGGACTGCAAGACTTAGGTTTGTATGCAGTACTGGATACATCTACGTATCGTGTCAGGAGGAGGCAGCAGGTTATTGCATTTCTGTATGGAGGAAGGATTGGAGGCAGTTAAAACTGATGCTAAAACTCTGAGAAACCAAGTTAGCAAAATAATAAGGTAGGAAGATGGCTGCACATGGCATTTATAATGCAGTGTAATTTGCTCTGTGCTAGCTTTGAGAAGGGCTGGACCCTGTGGCAACTGCTGCAGATAATGGAGTTGGTTACATGCAACTCAGTGTGGCTCTGGCATCACCTGATTCATCTTCTTGTGCAGCTTCCCCAGTAGGCTCCTCATTGATGCAAACATCTATTTTTCTCTCTTTTTTTCCTCTTTCTTTTTGAGCTGAAACCACAAGCCGCCATCGCAAATGGTCAATCAGAGAAATATCAGTGCAGCAGCAGAGAAGCACTGATGCCTTGATGCCAGACTCGGCCTGCCCAAAGCAGACAAAGCGTACAGCCAGTCAGCTGGCAGAAAAGCAGAGGGACCACCCCTATCATTTAAACAAAACTCGTTATATTAAATGTAATTACTGCAGTGCTTCTGCCGTGACTTATGAAAATAGAATTTGTTGAATTTCCTTCTCCCCATTAACAACTTCTGAACTTTCTTATTTTTAAACAAAAAAAAATATTACCTGCAGTTAAAGGACTGAAATGAGAAATTTTGATTAAAATATCTGCTGTTATTGCCAAACTGGTAGAGGTGCTCCTCTCTTAGAGCGTTTTGCTTCATATTAAGAACAGAGAACAGTGGGCAGAGGAAAACAGGCTTTCCCACTGTTCTTTGAATCAGTTAGTCACTGCACTGAAGGAAACACAGTGAGGTTTTATTTATGTGCATGCAAAGAAGGCTGTGGCTATGACATCTGCTTCATTGTTTCAGCGTAGTATGCAACCATGGAATTAAAATGTTCACACAAACATTGCCTTGGAATAAGAACTATGTGCTTTATACATATACTTAGTATAGTAGGGCTTTGATATGTCTTTAATTTTTAGTAGTCTTCCAATTAGAAAGCGAGAGGAGTAAAATGTGTTCTGAGACTTGAACAACTGATCTTCCTCCCCTGGAATGCACATGAAAATCAGCTGCATTGCTGGTTTTATACACACTAAGGCATTAGTATTTAAAAAAAATAGAATAAACAAATAAACAAACAAAAAAGGAGACTTGGATTGCTCTCCACTTAATAATACTTTCATGACAGTATAAATAAGGTGTAAAAGGAGGTTTTGAAGCTTTTTACATGTTTTCCTCATTTAAAGCAGTGTATCACTGGTGAATCTGTCTTTAGTGGCACTGAATTTTGAGGAGAGAGGAAAGAAGTTTAGAGTGATTGGTGGAAAAACTATCATTGCTACCTGGTACAGAATAAGTCAAGATAGTAGTCAGTTTGAAATATTTTCCACCCCAGATTTAACTTGACATCATCACAGTTACAGAAAAGTTTGGAGCCTCAATCTATTCCGGACTTATCCTGAAACAGGTAGCAGATTGTCCGTGCTGTCTCCCTCTCCCTTGCTTCATGCAGACTAGCTTCAAGCCTTGGATATTTCTGAGGGGAAGGGAAAATAATAAAAAGAGGAAGTGTGGCACAGAATATCTCTTTGATCAGCCACAGTGCCTGTATTTGGAGATTTCTCTCTTTGCCTGTGTAGAATCCTGACTTACGTGAGCACAGTTAGCTGAGGAGATGATAGATACACAACATGCTCCCCAGCAGGCAGTTCTGTATCTCAGGAGGGGAGTATTTCTGGCCTGCCAATGAACCACAAACTCTTACAGAAGGACCTAAACATTGTGCCCCATACAAATCAATTTGTAGTTTGTATGAGAGGGCCTGTACATGCTCCTGCTGCTCCCCAGGTTCTTACATATGTTATTATCTGCACATGCCCCAAAATCCGCTTTAAAACATTTCTGAAGACATACTAAGGTAATCAGTTAGACACCTCTTGTTCTTCTCCAGAGTATGTTTTACTGTTAAATTCCACATTTATTTTCTCTTCAACTTCTTATTCCCATATCCATAAATTTCATACTCTTGATGTTGCTCCCATGTGTGACCGCCCCATGTACACCACATACCATTGCGCCCTGTATTTTAAGTCAACTCCTCTGTCCATCTCTGTCAGAGGGTATTTCTTTTGGGGCAGGGTCCTAAATCTCCTGGCTTCCAGCAGATGCCCTGGTGAGAAGTATCACAGAGATCTTCACAGACCTGGGTCACAGTCTTGTTCAGGTCAGTAGAGCAACACTAAAAACTGTGCTTGGCTGCAGAGGAAACTGAACAGAGATGGGTTGTGCATGTATGGGGTACAATTAAGCCTACAGAAAGTATCCCTTCAGTGCCACAAGTTGTCACAGAGCTCATGATAACTAGGGCTGAAAGTAAATAGCCATCCTCCATCACAGGAACCTGGCCTTTCATTAAAATACATGACGTATGGGAGTAATTAAAGGGAGCAACCCAGCCCAGTAAACCCAGTTCTGTTAGCAGCAGGCTGTTGCCCTGCATTGGTACATGCTGTCTGGTAGCACATCAGTGCCTTGGCATTGTACCAAGCCTGTGCTATCTCTGGGACCCTGCTCTTTTTTCCTCCTGCTACTAACTTTCTGCTAGGTGAAATTAGTTTCAAAAGAACCCAGCTCAGCTGAGTTTGGCGTCCAGTTTAGCTTAACTACTATGAATTTCTTTCTTCCCTATGATCCCCACCCTTGCTCCAAAAGATAGAGGAACTCTTAAGGACACGGTCTATATCTGTATAGGTAGGATATACCCATATACACCACTCAAATAAAGCAGAGCCAAGGGAGTTCAAGAGAGATGCCAGAAAGAAATGAAAGACCCATTACATGAAAACGAAGTATACTGCTCAGAAGTCAACCATCCACAAAGATGAAGGCTGAGTTCTTCAAATCACATCATTTTGTCAGTTCCTGAAGTTGCTCCTCTCAGGCTGAAGCACCTATTTGAATAAGCTTTGACCCATGTTGAAAAGCAGTGAATAAGTACGTTTTCTTAGCCACTGCCTATGAAGGCTTGGCCCAGAGCCACACAATCTACAAGTCACTTCACATTTTAAAATCAGATTTTGAGAAGCCCTGCAGCCAGCCAGGAACAGAAAGAAGACAGGTAGAGTGAGGAGATAAACTAAGGAGGAGCAGAGGCAGCAGCAGGAAGAAGTGCAGAGAAAGAGAGCTTTTTCACACGGCATTAAAACAATAACACCAAGGAAAAAGGAGTATGCTGCTCTCTGTTTTTCTGGTGGAGGGTGAGGGAGAAGAAGGCTAAAGGACATGGGGAAATATGACCTCTAACTTCCAGGGAGAGATGTGCTGGCACAGTCCGGTGGAGAGACCAGTTGCAGTTTGGAAGAGAGGGAGTGTAATTAATAAGGTTTTCAAGGCTGGCTGTGCTTTGCTGGGCTGCATAGTCAGCTGCTCTTGTTTCAAGTTAAGGAATACTACTTTTCCAACTTGCCATGGGGATCTGCCCTTTCCTTGTAAGAGGTTCCAAATCACGGGCACAAGTATTTGCCCCTATGGCAGACTACTGCTAGTGCCAGGGCCACCCCTGCTGCTGTGCCTGCCTTCAGGCAGCAAGTAGGAGCTGGCAAATGGTGGAGCACGCCGTGGAGGGTGTAAGGCTCCCTAAAGCTGCTTCATAGCAAGGATTATACTCCTCTTAATGGGCTCAACAGCTCCTAATACCATTTTTTGTTGGGCTGATGGGCTTTTCCTTGTCGCCTACGGCAGGCACATGATCTGGGTGCACTGTTGTTGCTGCAAAGAGCTTGTCAAGTACAAAAGACATGGTTATATAAAGCCTATGTCTCCCACTGGGAAAGTCACCTGGGCTTTGGTGACAGGCAGGAGGCTGCAAACTCCAAGTTGATGGCATTGTGTCTTCATCGGTCTGCCCGGCCAGAGGAGAGTGGTGGGTTACCTGCCTGTGATCAGTGCCTATCAGGAATGCTGTAACTCCAGAACATGGTGCATGACCTGTTGTTTTTAGCTGCCAATTGCTGCTAGTCTACTGAGATGGGTGGTGGGATCTGAAGGCTTTACACACATGGAGACTGTAGCCTGGGTGCAATGGAACTGAGCTGTGGTACGGATGGCAATCCTGGCTCTCCTCTTGGGTGCAGTGAGTGGCATAAATTTCAAGTAGGTGCTGGCAACAGCCTCACACCTTCCTCCCAAGGACAGTCAGCTTCAACCTTGTCCACGACAGCACCAGCACTCTCTTGCAAAGGAAGAGATGCATGAAATCCTTATTCACAAACAAGAGCAGATATCCTTCCCTTCCTCATAGTGCCTGCCTACTCATTGGGGCAGCATGAGCCATGCCACAACCAGTTGGAGACACTCCATACCCATCATGGCCTGCTAACTGCTTTGCAGTGTGGGACAGATGCCCAGAACGATGAAGGTCCACAGGTTTATTCTGGTCTGTGACCTTCTTTGGATGTGCTCCTCTAGAAGGGTACAGCTGTTGCCAAAGGCCTGCAGTGGAAAGCAGGCTGTTGTGGTCCTCAAGAAAATGTTTGTGTAATGCAAAACTTTCTTCACAGAAACAGCTGCCTGCTTCTAATGCAATTTGCATGTGCCAGGCTCAAAAAGCTCATCATTTTACTGGACAGCTGGCCAAATGGGTAGCTTGCTGTTCACTGACAGGCATTTATAATAGCGGTTTTTTGCCACATCTTCTTCAGGACACATCTTCTTCTAAAGTGGCTGCAGTTTTGCTCAGGCAAATGGAGTTTACCAAGGTTGTTGTGGATGTTTGGAGAACACTGTACAAGATTTGGAGAGCAAAGACAAGGCAGAGAGTGATGGGGGATGTGAATTTGCAAGTACTTTCACTGGCTTTGCAGTGACCTGCATTACCCCAGGGCTTGTGCCACATCCCCATAAGCATAGCCACCACTGCTTCAGCACCACTGCTTCGCTCCTTGACCCCACCTGTGCCCCAGGCTCTCTCAGTCCCTGCTCTTGCCCCACAGCACTCACCCACGGAGATATGCCAAGGGTCTACTCAGAAGAGGGCACAATGCAACCTTTGCAAGGAGATACCTGCCATTACAAGACTTTCCATGTATGGGTGGTCTGTGTGCCCACAATCCTGGGGTCTGCCACCCATCAATTGTGGTGTTTCAGAGAAGAGGTGGGTAACAACACATGGTGCTATGCCCTGATAAAGCCACTTATCACAGCTGGATTTAATGAAAAAACACTGGGTGCTTACGACACCAGTCACTTTAAGGTACTCTGGGGTTTTGCTTGAACAGTGCAGTGAAATCCTGCAGAAATCAATGCAGGAATCCCCAAGTTTCCTGAACTGGAACTGCTGTGGAGTGTCTAACTTTCTCCTGTCTTCCCAAAGCGAGCACTTCAAATAAGTTGTAGTATTTAAATTATAACAAGACTCAAGGTAAAATATACTTTAAAACAAAGCTTTAGGGCTGATTACCTGTGTAACTGGGGTCTTTCTCTGAACAAAATGCAGATTGCTGCTTGCATTTAGGGTTTTGTTGCTATTAACAGAGTGCTGTGCCACACTGCACCTAACGCTTCCACTTAAACGCTCCTTGAAGAATGAGGGTGAAAACTATCACACATAAGGCCTCTGAGTCCTTATTCAAAAAATTTTAGGGTGAAATGTTTAAAAGTACTGAAGAGTGCATTTCTGTTCTCCACCTTGCTTGCAGTGCAATTAAGAGAGGACAGAGGCAAGTGCAATTGAAAATCCACCAGTAACATTGTAGAGTGGGACTTGTGCTACACAATTACCCACCTACACACAGGTGTGTACTGGGGTACCATGACCCGCAGGGAGGTAATAACATGTTGCGAGAGTTTAGCTACAAATCAAGGAGATTAAAGCTTAAAATAGCAGTAGAACTGCATGGTCATCAACTGATCTTGTAACAGGCAGGGCAGCAATTTGGAGCTATTGTCCGTCTGCCCACCTTCACTGAAGTTACCGGTGCAAGTCAGAGTTACAGAATGGAGGCAACTTCCATTTCCTTTTCCCAAGGGATGTTTAAACTGACAAATTTGTTATATAGCTTGACAAAGGACAAAGGGGAAAGACAAGGAACATGTCCCAGATTGCAGGAGCAAGGGTTGGGTTGCACAGGTCTGAGCTGGAAGAGCAGAGAGGTGTCAGGAGGGAAAGTTGAGGTGGGAGAGAGGTGGGGATCACAGATGGTGTTCAGGTCGGGGGCTGATGAGGCCTTGGTATGCGGAAACCACAGGAGAGAGCAGAGAATCAAAGGAGTGACCGGGAGGCACAATTGGGACTGTGCTCAGGCGAGAGGGTTGAGGAAGAGAATAGTGCAAGGCAGATGGGGAGAAGGGAAATCCTGAGCATATGGGCAGCAGAAGCACAGGCAGAGTTTCTCCTGTGGCAAGAAGGACTCCTATTCAAAGACAATAAAATAATAGGACTGTAGCAATTAAAGTTAGGTGAAAAAGCTGATTTGGGTGATATGAGCCTCAGAGACAAGAGGAGAATTATAAGAGGGTTGACACATTTCCGCAGGTCTGTGAAAGCAGCGTTGCGTGTTTGACAGGAGAGCAGCAATAGATGATGGATCTAGATTTCCTCTATGTTGCAGGGATGTGTGGCTGTACAGCAAAAGAAGGTTGGCAGCAGGAAAGAAAGATGGTGCACTTGGGCCTGATGAGTTGGGGAGCATGAAAAGGGTTTTCTGACTCTGCCTTGAATTTACTGTAGCTGAAACACAAAGAGAACAGATCACCTTTGTCCCAAAGACTCATTTTCTGCTACCTCTTGGAGAGCAATAACCTCTGGTGCACTGCCTTGTGTCACGTGCTGATAAGCTTGCTGGAGGAGGCAAGGATGGGAGCTGGGAGAGGTCAGGTGTGGCAACATCAGTTCCTCGCACACCATCTCGTGACCATGAGCTAAGCCAGTCGAGAGACAAGCTTCTTATCTGTTCACACTCCTTGCAGTGCTCACAGGCTGGCTGAGCCCAGCCCAAATACCACGCCTGGTGACACAAGTCAGCTTGCCCTTAAAAGAGAAGGGAGGTGGGATGGTGGACACAACATCTGTCAGAAAGTCATTGAGCTGGCAATAGTCCTTTAACTAAGACGGCAGCAAACTGCACAGTAATCCTGACATAGCAGTGAGACATCCTTGGAGCAGGCTCAGAAGGCAGAGGAGGCACCAAGATAACAGATAGCAGGAAGGGTAGTTTGAAGCCACACCACCCAGCTGCAGGATCAAAGTTTGTGTCAGTAATAGCACTACCCCAAACTGGAGCTGTACAGCAGGTGCCTTTGAATACTAGAGACTTCATTGCACTGGGATTATTTTTCTGGTGAAAGAATTCATACAATAGGCTCTCAGGAGATAAACTGCCCTCTGATGGTTTGTTAGGGGTCTAGAATACATATGAAAGGGAGCAGTTTGATCTTACAGGAGAAAACAGAGTAGAAAAAATAGTTTCAAATTCCTATCAGATATCTGCATTCAGTCTCTCAGTTGGAACAGTGGAAGAACCATTGCAAGGGGGGCTTCCAAACCCAGGGAGAGCAGTGCATGCATGCATGCTGTGGGAAGCAGCTGTTCATTGCCAGGGCATTGTATTAGCTGCCCTAATGAGTTCTGAGCTGCTGATAAGGTCTGAAAACCCTAGAAAACTCCACTTTATAGGAGCTTGCTGCAGTAGTCTGCAGTGCAACAAGCACAGCTGTTTTGGTTTCCTGATCCTCATGCACAGGGGAAAGAGCCAGCCTGTAGTGCCCCAGAGGAATAAATACAGCTCAATGCACACTTAGTTGAACTGAATAGGGTTATTTATGCAGGATATTGCAGAGCTGAGTGTGCAGCTGGATGGCCACGGCATCTGTCCCAGCTGAGGTCTGTGATGGGGAGCTATGGGCAGCCTAAAACCTTCCCAGCCAGCAATCATAACCATGCACTCCTGGCTGCCTGGGGGGAGGGTACAGCACACAAAATTTGCTTGTCAGAACAGGTCTGAGTGCAGTGTTCTGCAGAGAAATCCCTCTCAGTGACAGCCAGTGATGAAAATCCCTTGCTGGCTTATTTGTAACATTGCTTAATTGAACTTATAAGGAGTTTCAGGGAATATGCATTTCCTGTGATGCTATTTTGGTGTCAAAATTAGTCTATCAGCAGCTCATTTAAAATGGGATTATGATGAAGCACCAATCTTATTAGCTAATTGTGCTTGCTCATTTACAGCTGTGTATTTCACAGACATATGAAAATGATTTGCTGATGGGCTCTGCAGTCAAAATATTTTTAATTCTCTGTGGATTTCATTATGGTGACTGCAAAGGAAGGAAGAGAGAGGTAGATGAAGCTGTTGCTATTTAGGCTTATGTACTGCACTGTGCTGAGCTGTGCCCTTAGGCTAGGCAAGTTGGTGGGACCCATCTGGAAGAGTGAAAATGCAAATTTTGTATTTGTCCAGGCTTTTTTTTAATGCAAAAAAAATTTAACACTTTGGCTCCTTTTTTTCCTAAAGCACAGACTACTTCAGTGCAAAATGCTTATAATTTACAATAGCTTTTCCACTAGGTAACTGGCACAAGCATACCATAGGTGTATCTGCATAAATGTGACATGCTCAGTACCACTTGCCTGCTGTGTTGCCACTATCATAGCAAGATGCTCTGTGTCCTGGCCTGTAGTGGTGTCTTGTTTCTTACCAGACCTTTTGTAACAGTTCTTCTATCAGAACAGGCAGCAAGGACAGCTTTGCCCCCTTGCAAAAGTAAAATACTCAAGGGAGAGTCTTCTCAAGAGAGAAGCTCCTCCTGCTGTAAATCCAATGATCCTCAGACTGTAGGGGCCCATCTGTCTTCAGTTGTTTTCCAAAATACCTCCATGCAAATGCTTTAATTCTAGCCAAAGATGACCTAATTCCTTATAATTGCTAGCAGCAGGAGTTTTGTTTGTCCAGGGTAGCTGTAATTGGTATAGGCAAGCACAAATACCCACCTTGCAAAGAAACACACTTCCACCATTCCTCCAATAAGCAAGACATGGCTAATGCTCTTGGATGATCTCTGAGTTTTCCTGCAGCCCACTTCTGAGGAGCGTGTCTGTATTCTGCTATCTCCTTTATGCTTACTGCCTTTTCCATATTTATTGGCTTTTCCATTGCTTTTTCCCTACATACTGCTGTTTCAGCCTAAGCTCTCCACCAGACATCTACAAGAGCTACAGCTTGGCAGGTCATTAATCCACTTCCTCCTTCCTCTCACTTTCTTCATCATGTCACAGCAAGAGTCATTCTGGAGCCCAATCACAGTTTCTGGTCACACATCCAGTGTTCAGCTTGCTTTGAATAACCGTTTTCTTGTCCTCGTGGCTCAAAAACTAAATGGACACTTTTTATTCATCTTGTTACATGCCATTCTTAAATTAAGAGCAGACTATGGTTACAGAAAGGCTGGGGGCCCTATTCCAGGAACACAATGATGTGAGCATAAATGTCAGGATTGTATGTAGTTCTCTTACACCCTTCATTCAAGCTTTGCTTCGTTATTATTTTTTTTTAAACCTTAATAGCTTTTCAAGCTGGTCATCTGGGAAATTCAGACCTGCATGCTCCTGTGCTGGTTATTTTTTGGGAGCAAATTGTATTTTCATAAAGTTCTCACATTTTCTTTTTGTCATAGACAGCATGAACCTCAGGTGCTCTTCTGGCAGGCTGGTCTCCTGCCATGAAGCAATAAAGGCCCTTCTGAAGTTTCTTGTCCTCACATTGTCTCATGATGAATGGATGCAACACCAGAGTTCTCAAAAGCAAGTTGTGGTGCTCTTTGCCTGGAGGCAGCAAGACTTCTGTGTTCATGACGCAGCCCTCTGCAGTCCTCCTAGCAGGCCTTGGGAAACAGGCAGCAAACTCACACTTTGAAATCTCCTCAATCTCTCTAGCAATCTTCCAATGTTAGGTATTAAAGTCAAGTCTTTCTGTTTTCCTTAGGTGTAGGAGAGGTTTGGAAAGAACTCAGCAGTGCCTTCAAACAGGTGACTTGTTACTCTTGCAGAAAGCAGGCTCTTGCAGTGGCATTCCTGTCCTAGGAGCTGAGAGATTTTATTTCAGTCCTGTTCTATCACGGAGTGCTTTGTGCATGGTTTGCTTCCAGTTATCAGAGGCTTATAAAACAAAATAACACCCTGAGTTCTCTCAAGATATTCTGAGCACTCTCTCTCCCCTTCCCTGGGACTGACGTTACTACTATTCTTGCTGCTCCATCCTTCTGTGGATGAAAAATCAGAAGGGCAATGAATTCCAACACCAAAACACATGGGAATATTGAATAACATCTTGTGTGAGGAAAGCTTCCATTGGAACCAGACGTGTCAGAAACAATAGATGACTTATGGTGAAAGCAAGTCAGGATGACTTTACATCTCTAATGAGTCAACAAGACCCACTAAAGGACCTAAAAGGTGTTTGCTGTTTGAGGACTGAGTTTTAGCATCAGAAGAGGGATGGTTCTCTGATGTCCATGTCTGTATCATTTTCCTGCAACTTCCACCCAATTCACTGCCTCCTGCAGCTGCAGAGATGCATTTTTATATTCCGGCTTCCCACATAGACTTACCTGACCCTATTTCATTCATTTCTCCCTCCTCCTGTAGTATCTGAGCGCCTACTGATTTGTAGTGCACTCACCTTGGCAGCACACCCATCAGCAGGGAAAGGGAGGCACAAAGATAGCGAGTGAAGAGCTCCAGGCTACAGAGGAGGTCTGTGGTGGAGCAGCAGTGCATTGACCCCAGGCGGCTGTCCACATCTTTGAGCTGTTCCTCTCTTATCTGAAAGTTCCTGGAACAAAGCCGTGGGGATGTGGCAGGCCCTGCAATCAGGAGAGGTGGCCAGACCACCCTGTTCCATATGACCTTGCCGATGCCTCCTGAATGGTTTTTGCCCAGAGTTTGTATTTCTCCAGGATTTAACACAACTAAAATACAGCCAAGAGCTGATAGAGAAGTAATTAAAATTAAGGGACATCTTCTCACTGTTTCTGGGAATGTGGCAGACACTTACTTGTTCGGGCCTGAGATTTCTCCTTCAGAGCACTGTATTGCCAAATACCTGCTCACCCATTTGTCTCCCACTTGATTACTGTCAGCTGAAGTGGCTAGATAAAACAATTCAGTAGATTCTGTCATAGGCTTTATTTCTAGCTTTGCCCTACCAAGGGTCTCAGAAAATCTGCCCTGCTGCTGGATTTTCTTCAATTTCATTTTTAGTGTATCTAAGGTAAACAAGGATTGAACATTAGATGGAGATTATGGTACCAGGTGTCAGAAAAACAGCTTTCTTAGGTGCTCCGTGTGCAAGAGTGCAAGCTTCATCCATTTCACACATTCATAATTTAAACAGTAATTAGAAATTCTAAATAATCTCTCCCTGAGCCCTAGCTAATCTTCATTAAACATCTAAATACGAGTGACTAAAACTGGGTCAGCTCCTCAGTGGCCCCGGTGGGAAGAAAGAGCTATGCCAGACTTCAGCAGCATAGGATCTGACCTCACTGGCTCAGAGAAGGAGCCGGTTTGCTGCGTGCTGAGGACTGCACAGATAGCCCTATCCTCCACGAGGCAGGAGAGCTCCTTCAGCAGTCAAGAAGCTGTGCTGTCCTGCAAGCAAGGAGATTGCTCCTTCAGCTGTGGTGGGAGCGCAGGGCAGCTCAGGGAGTATGGGTCTGAGGCCAAATCTACCCACGCTGTTCTGCAATTGCTGATGCCAGGGAGTAGCTCCCAAGGCTAGCATTCAGAGATAAGTGCTCATTGCATGCAGAGTGTCTTGGCAGTAGGAACCACTGTGTGGCCAAAGGACAAGTCCTGCTTTTGCAGCTCCGGCCTGCGATCACCAGGTCCCTGCTCATCCTCCCAGTAATGGTTTCCTGTGTTTCCACTCTACACCTGTGCCCTCAGGTTTTTCTTTCACTTCAAGTCCCATTGTCCCATTCTGTTCTCCCTGCACATGCTTCTCTCACAAGCCCTCCCCAGCCCATATTTCGCCCTTTCCTTTTTTTTACACCTGGAAGCCACAAAACTTCTTTTTCAGAGCTGGAGGAATCAGCATTGCTCTCTCCAGACAGTACTTCGGTCCCTCACTGCTGGAGAAGGTGAGAAGAGCCAAAGAGCTCCCGTTCTGCAGTCCTGACACAGGCAACACCCAGTGGAAACCAGCCAGGGTTTTCAGAACCTGTATGCAACGTACATTCTGCCCCTGACACTGATAAAAAAAGGGCATCTCTGGAGTCTCTTTTGCTCCATGCAACTAAGCCCATTTAGCCAAGCAGCTTTACCCTCAATAAACAATGAAAAGGACACTCTTAGCAAAGGGGACATAACTTCAGAGGAACTGCAAAACAGTGAGACATGCAGCAAAACACAGGTGTTCACAGCATAGGACCCTGCCTGTATGCAGAGGTCCTGCCTGAGGGGCTGGCCAGTCCTTTTCATCTTAAGGGCATTTAGTGATTTGCCACAATGGATTCAGCCTTGGATTCAGAAGCGGCAGTAGTTAGCAGATAAGTAAACCATCTCATGCAAATGCAGCACTGATCTGGTTTGCAGTAAAGAGTAAAACAAGCAAGAAAACATGGCTCAGCTTGGCTTATTAATGTATTTAAAAAACTGGCAGTAAAGAAAGAAGAAATTTGCTGTGCCCACAGGATAGAAAGGAGAAGGGAAGGAATCTTTGTGACTGCATATGACTCATAGCAAGACTATGTTAAGTGCTGTTATTAATTGCTTCTGTTCACCATCCATCCTCAGCCATCCAAGCCTCTTAGAACAGCTCTGCAGAACGGGCACCCTGCTTTGGGAGTGGGGAGCATGAACAGGACCTTGCAGAACAAGGAGGTGGCCCCACAAGAGATGCTGTGCTGGGATGTGCAGTTGTCATAGCCCAGAATACGTACCAAGATTTCATTTGTTCCTCCCTACTCTGCATTCTCCCTAAGCTATCCTTATAAGGCAAAGCATACATTATCAGCCAGTCTGCTCCAGACAGCCTCAGCAGCCTTGAGAGTTCTACATCCTGGGCACGACAAAGGGATTCTGCACATGTGCGATGGCAACCTCCATTTCCACAGTGAAAACTTCAGCAACCTCTTCTGTGTGGGACTAACCCTTCAATACACCGTGTACTGGGGAGGCTGAGGAACCTGGTGAGGGGTGAAAATGTTGGCATAAAGGGCCAGTTTCCTGCCCCTGGGAGAGAAGGTGAAGGAGCAGAAGGCAGAAGAGAAGAAAGATACCAAAAAGCAACTTTTGCTCTACAAAATCCCAATCACCCCATCCATCTCAGAAAAGCATTAGCATCACAATGCTTTTCTTGGCATCAGGACAGTGGGAGCACCAAGAAGGAAGGTCCAGCACCTCTAAAGCAACTCAGCTAAAGGGCAGGCACAGAGTAAAGGAAATCTTGAGCAAAGATTTGGATGGGCTCTGCTTGCTTACTCAGATGTGAGACACTAATCCTATGAAGAGGAGCAGGGCTTAGCATCCCACAGTGAAGACAGACGCATTTCTTTCTTACTTAAAAAGAAAACCTTTATTTTGATACATTAAAAAATCTATACATTTCTTAGACTAAAATACAGTTTTGCATCAGTATTCTGGCACAATGTCAGTTTACACAGAAAATCTAAGAGTAGATCAGCACTGTTAATTTCCCTTTTCATCCTGCATTCACAGCTTGCTGTATAAAACATTTCAAGTTCTCAAGACAACAATAAACAGTGTCACATTTACTTTTCCCATTCCCAAAGGAGGTGGCATTCCACTGGAAAAAGGAGCACTTCTTAGTTGATCTGGATTCAATGCAAATCACTAAGCCAGTCCAGGGGTTTGATCATCCCTTCAGAGGAATGAGGGAAAGAGAACGAAAAATTTGTTTCCAGATGAAGCTTTGATGGACTATGACAATGCAAGTACTGTCAAGCCTTTAAAATATTTTCTGAATATTTTCTTTTTCCCCTAGGGTAGTTGCTATAATCAGCAACACAATCCTCTGTATAGAAATAATTCTTTTCTATAGGCACAGGATTCCACTTTCTTTCTTGCTCTGAAGACATCCAGAGCAAAAGCTGGGCACAGGGGATGTTGCTGTGAGATATCTGTGAACTTGAATGTGAATGTTCTTAACTACTGTGAAGATACTGTGGAATATTTTCTGTCTGTGAAATCCTACTCTCCATGGCTCCACCTAACCTCTGTCAGCTGCTTTCTGGCCTACATTAGAAACAAAACGACTTTCATGTTTTCTCCCTCACTCCCCTAGAAGACACTGTCATGTTGTCTGCAGCACTGTTTTTCTAATGAGAGATATTCTCTCTTTTCAGTCTGGGCAAAGAGGGGACCAACCAGCACTAACTGTGTGGATGGAGCACACACAGCATTTATTTCAGAGTTAAATTATATGACTTCTGTGGGAACTCCACTCAGTGCCCAAATTCTACTGGGATTCAGGAGTAACCAGCTTCCTCCTACCACAAAACCTTTCTGAAATACTCTCTAGCTGCCCCTGTTGCACTCAAGCCAGAGGGGAGTGGTGGTGTGCTTGAGGAATGGCATCCACCTACGCTGCCAGCATCTTCCATCACATACTAAAGAGAGGCCAATGCTGTCTTTAAAGTTACTGAAATTAGAGCAGTTCTGCTAAAGTCAGCTCTGAATTCTTAGAACTTTGCCTCTAAGGGGAGCCCAATGTTTCTATATAAAAGTATGAAATGGCTAAAATACCAAATTCTGCTCATCATATTCACATATGATGACTTGACCTTAGTGAGGTAGGGGAGCAGATCCTGATGGTGTTTGCTGTTTTTCTTCTAGTTCTGTTTTAATATGTTTTGTTGAACGAATGCTAGATAGTTTAGCCTCCAAATGGGTATTTTTAGATGGATTCACGCTACCTGTTGTCCCTAGAAATGCTTTCATAATGCTAATGTTTCTGAAGAGCTTTGGCTTGATTGCATCAGCTTGCCAACACTGCAAGACACATCACAGCTCCATCCCAGACCAGAAATTTTGCCTTTTATACATGACTCACATCACAACAGACAAGTTGCATCCCTCCTCTCATCTCTCCAAATACAAAAGAAAAAGAATACCTTGAAAACAGTATTTGCTACACAACACAAGAAATAAAAATTTACTAGTTTCCGTAATATCTTGTTATGTGATGGAAATAACAGCAGAAATGTAACAGCTGAAAGAGCTTTTAAAAATGAAATATTTAAAGTAAATTTCCATCATCCCAACAAAGAAGCTGAGTGCAAGAATTGGTTCAAATAAGTCTGCTGGATTTTGGTTTGGGGAAACACGAGGGGTATTTTTCCACAAAGATGAAATAAGATTTCTGTGGTGATAATGTGACACACAAGCTGTTCAAGAACCAATGAACTAGTGAAGTTTAGATTTAGTAAAGAGTAACTGCACAGGCAAAGCCATTATTTTAAAAACAGGGATGCTGTTAGGTATCTACTTTTAAATCTTATGAGTGTTTCTTAAAATGACTGTGCCATATTCAGCACGTAATATGCACTCAGAACCAAAGAATCATTGGATGGTGATGATGAGTATATGTATGCTACATGCATTTTATTCTGACTTTATAACATACATTCATAGAATACATCATAACCACTCAGAGCAAACCAATAAAGTGCATGCCCTGAGGGCATATTTAAGTATGTTGTCTCCAACACTGGCTGCTAAATTGCCAGAACACTGATATGGAAAGGGCTCATTTTTGCTTTATATCCCCATTTTTGTGCTGAAAGAGTAAGAGCTAACATCCCCTGCTCCCTCATGAAAGGGAGCACTGTGGAGCAGACTAATTGCCTGCTGCAAAAAAGCCCTTTCAGAAAGAAGTAACCACCCTGAGAAGGTGCTGTACAGAAATGCAGGGAACAAGTCTTGGATTAAGTCTTCGGTAAGTGGGCCTGTGTACTGGCTTTGGCTGCAAAGGAGTTAATTTTATTTACATCAGCCTGCATGGTACTGCATTTCAGATTTGCAACCAAAACAGTGTTGATAACACACCAATGTTTTACTTGCTGCTGAGCTGTGTTTGCACAGGGTCAAGGCCTTCTCTGTTTCCCACTCTACCACCCCAGCAGAGTTGGCTGGTGTTAGGCAAGAGGGTGGGAGGGCGCTCAGCCAGGACAGCTGTATGTGGAGTGTGGGGGGTTTGTGTTTCCACAGTAGCTGTTGCTTGGAGACTGGTTGGACATTGGTCTGCTGCTAGGAGGTGCTGAGTGACTGCCTTTGCAGCACTTGAATTTCGTTTTTTTTTCCTTCTACTTAATGAACTGTCTTTATCATGATGCTTTCCTGCTTTCAGTTCTCCCTCCATTCTGCTGGGAGGATTGAGCAAGCAACAGAGTAAGGGCTTACCTGCCAGCCAGAGTCAAACCACCACAACGTGTAACCGGGTTTTCCACTTGGGGTTCTCCTTTCTAGAACATGCTATCCTAATGCAGAAAGTCCTTGGGTTACCATGCCAAGCTAAGGACACATGTAAAACCTCATCCTGGTTTTGGCAGCTGGGAATGTGAACAAGCTACTGGAAGGCTGAAAATGCAACTCTAAGCTGGCCATACCCTATATTTAGCTTAGCTCTGGAGCAGCACTGAAACAGCAGGAGTGATATCACACAAAAAAAGCACCTCAGAACTTCAGCTCAGCTCCTACTTCCCCTCCCATTCAGTCCAGGTGATATCCTGAATCACTGCCTTGGAAGATGAGAATGTACATGCTAAGCTTATACAGAACTGATAGCTACAAGAACAAAAAATTCCTTAGGGCAGGAAGGAGCAACAAAGACAACACGCTCCTGCTCAACTTCCAAATAAAAAAAGAGTGTAAAACAAGGTGGAAAAAATTAATTCAAAGAATGACATGCTTTTTTTCCCTTTGAAAGCTAGCTGAGTAGAAGCTACAATGCAGACCCTCTGCAGAACCCAAATGCTGGGAACCAGTAATCCCATTGTCTTGGTTTTTAAACCTAAATTGTCCAGCCTCAATCTCCAGACTTTCCACGGAGACTGATTTCTCTATCTGAGCTGTCTCATCTGCTTCTCCTGCAGTGTTATTCCCCATGCACGATCACTCTCTAGTTAGCCAGTCCAGACTGCTTCCCACAAAACAGTCCACATACTGGATTCAATAACCAGCTGGCAAAAACATTATTCAATCCATCACAACTGGCAGACCCCAGCACCTCTCCTGCTAACTAGGGATTTGCATGTCAAGTGTCCTCCCACTCGGGAGGGAAGGTAGAGTCTAAATTTGCCCTGAAAAGTTGTATCGTCAGAGGTCAGTCTTCTGCTTATCGCCTGGCACAAGACATGGCCGGAAGAGGGCAGATTGTAATTTGGGTGCAAATGAGTTTCAAAGGACATTCAAAAGCTTTAAAGGGCCACTGGAAAGCCCGTGTTTGGATGAAGTGCCTTTTTGGCATGACCGAAAAGCCCTGCATGCTGGATATACACTCAAGAATGGTGCACAAAATTTTATTAAGAACTTTGCGACGATATAGATTTGTCACTTTAACATTACAACTACCCATATAAAAGTTTTGCCTGTATCTTTTAAACACCATGTAAATAAACCAAATTTCTTTTTAAAACAGGATAAACTGCTATAAAAATGGTGCACAGCCAAGTCATACAAAAATACAAAATCTGTTTCCAACTGCAGTCCTAGTTGCAATTACAGAGAAAGACCCCCCACCCAGGACTTCCATTGAGTAGAGAATAGAAACTTGCGGAAGTGGTCACGGCAGAAATTTGTTGTCAACATGAGCAGAATCCAAGGCTTTAGTCAAAGCACCACCAATGACTTCCAAACAAGATGGAAATTAGTTTCTCTGGAAACAACGGGGTATGTGATAAGTCTCTTAGCCTTGGAATCCAGTTTCTAGGACTTGTCTAAGCCAGTTTTAAAATTTTTGTTACTAAACCGCACTGATCTACACAAATACTAGTGTTCAGTCCCACTGCTCTCTCAGACACTGGTGCAGCAGGAATGCTTCCTCTCCACGAATTTAAGGCTGCTCCAGACCTGCTTGTACATCGTCTGACCTCTAACTTGTACTGAGAGGCCTCACCAGTGCTCCAGTTTGAATCCCCAGATTGAAATTCTTAGTCCATTTAGCACTTACATGGCTGTGTACAGTTTCCCTACTTAGAGAGCCCTCCTACATCAGTGAAATTACAGATATGGTTCACTTAAATGGATGTCTAAGTGCATGCAGGATTGGATAATTCTGCCTTCCTGCCTCCCCAGCAGCTACCATTTCTAAATGTATTTTTATTTTCATACCTTTCATGAAGTTTGAGTTCTGTGGCATGAAAAGAGTAAGTCCTTTTAATTGGCTTACCAAAAGAAAATGAAACAAATCTAAGCTATCAAATGACTTCTAGAAGTAGAAGATAAATACTTCACTATTGCCAAAAGGTAAGAGCACTGGTTAACTACATGATACTATGTATTTTTAAACCTTTTGAAGCCATTTAAAAGTCTGACCCTCTGAAAGGAAGCACAGGTAACTGCTTGCTTATTAAACCTTGATAACATGAGATGTGCATGTCTCTACCTAGACACACCTCTCCACTCCATTGCAAAGCTTCTGTAGAAGGGCTTTTCCCTTTCAAAATTTTTTCTTGAATGGAGTGATTGAACCATTGAGGCATTGTTTATTTGTACAGAGCTTGTATTTAGTGCAATAAGTTTAAAAATTCTGCTCTGAAATATTAACTTTACACTAACAAAAATAGTTTTCTTAAAAAAATTGTAACAAAAGTATATAGCATAGACAGATCATGAATTCTTAGCAAATACACTTTTAAGCATTTACTATTACAATATGCTGAACAACTGAATATTAGCATTCATATATGGTGACTCTTTCGAGACTAAAAAGAAATGTAAGTATCCAACAACAATAATAAAAAAGCATGTTCTTTTGCCATTATTTGATAACTTTAGGAAACTATCCTGGCAATCACACTTCCAAAGAAATGCTTCTCTGCCCTTTCCTGTTTTAGCCACCCACTACATTACATACAAATATGGATGAAGCAACATGCAAGGAATGGTCCCTTCCACCTCCCAGAGCTCTCTGGCATCAAATTAAACAAAGCATACAGTACTTTTTTGTGCAGTAGTACAGCTCATTTCTCTTCCCAATCTCAGCATCTTTGTATCTACTCATGAATTAATCATTAGTATGGCTAAGACTGAGCTTTAACAATCTGTTATTTTAATTGCTCATATGGAAAACCCATGCCCCTTGAAGGAGCGCTGCTGAAGTGTGAAGGAGGCTACTGAACTAAAGGCGAAGATAGAGGGAAATGAGTATGAGGGGTAAATAGGGTAAAAGAGGAAGTTAATTGCATATAAATATTATCTGTCCCCATTTTGTAGTTTCTGTTTAATAGGAGATGCAAGGGCTCCCACACACCTGAATACCTGAGGAGTTGGTTATCGCGATATCAGATATTGATAAACAAAACTGTGCCCCACCAGGGCTGTAAAGTAAAATGACTGCTTACAAACCCATTCAAACTGAATGAACTCCCACTGAAACCACTTTCTGAAAATCTAAATATGAGACTTTTCTTGATTTGAAGGTTTTCCTTACATGTAACTGTCCTGAACTGAAAGTAAATTTAAACAAACTAAAAAAGTAAAACTCTCAGCAGATTAGCAGTGTCACGGGAAATCTGTCTCTAAACCCAGTCACCATTTGAGATTATCTTTGCAACAATAGCGCCTCCAGATTGTAAAATATCAAGCAGATAAGAATCAACATTTCCATGACCACAATACATAATTTAAAAAATGGAACAATGATAAAGCTGCTTGTAAAAGCCACCCGTATGAAAAGAGTACATGTTTCACAAAAATAATTGTTAAAAAAAGTATTAAATCCCTGTTCCTTTTCTCTGATTTTGGCTGTTTATTTTTATATATATATATGTATGTATATATGTATATATATACTGTTTTGGAATGTCAATGGGTTCCAATATGGCTGGCTAGTTTCAAGATGAACTTGCTCCAGAGGCCTAGAAAACAAAGTCATACAGTACAGTCTTAGACAAATGTCAAAGGACAAAGAGAAACTGAGTCAATGGGGTTACTGGAAACCACAACGAAGTGTAAGAAGTTTTTTTCTTGTGCCTTGATACACGAACAGGAGGTTCTAAATGTTTCCTCAACTATGCTATTAATAACTGATTAAATGTAACTGCACCTAGGGCATTTCACTTTTAGAACTGTCATGTCTAGGAAATATCCAAATTTCAAGGAGATTGAAGCAAAACAGCAAAGATTATTTTCAAAAAGAAGAAAAAAAAGAAGAAAAGTTAATCTAATTTTCAGACACCCAATTTTTGGACTACAGGTGCAACTAGTCCAAAATAGACCTATGAATGATCCCACTCCAGATGTAACTGAGGCCTTTATCAACACTTCAGGGAAAGCTATCAGAAATTTCATGGAGCTGTGTCCCATCATTGTCAAGAATTGAGATCCTAGTATTTTAGAATCTATTCACCTGGAGCTGAATGCTCAAAACTGGAAGACCACTTGAGAAAACAAGGCCAAATCAGTTCCAAACAAGACTCACACAAGCAGCAGAACTGGGAGTAATTCAGCAGGTGACTCTCAGGCTGAGCCTCAAGTGCTCAGCATTTTCTCCTGCAGTCCTAGGAGGATTTCCAACCAGTGCCAGGCTTGAGCACCCACAGTCAGGCTCCTAAAAGGACAAGACCACCCTTGACTTGCAAGTGCTTGGTTTGCCCTTCACAAGGAGGGGGGTGAATAAAGGTTTTAAAATCCAAGATTTAGGCAGTCAAGTACAAAAGTATGTCGCTGTGCTAGCACTGATGATGAGTGTAAATGGACAACCACTTAACGTAAACCAGTTCTTTGAATTAGAGGTAAACATAATAAAATTTTGGACTGAGCATTTTTGTGCATGTGACTAGAGGGTCTGGACTTCTTTCAGTGATATCTTTACCTCTACAGTGTTTAGACTACTCTTAAAATCCCAAAGTTGGCGTCTGCTTGAACAGCTAGAATTACTCCCAGAAAAAAAACAGTACATGAGCACAGAATTATTTTTTCAGGTGTACAAACACAGCAGCATTTAGGCATAAGCAAATTTAGAAACTGGTACACTATAATGAATAGCAAAACACGCAAAGCTACACATCTATTCACTCTACAGCAGTAACCCATTCCAGCTTAGTCAAAAAGTGCTCATGCAACATAGCTTCACACACATGATTGAAAACAAACCCGCTACTGTTAGCATACACTTATTTAGATTTAATTAGGTTAAAAAATTGTCCCCATAATAAGTAACTGAGTCAAGCCCAAAATACCCTAAGAAAGTAATGATGGAAACCCATTTTATTTCATAGTCATATTGCACGATGACAAGTCATACCTTGCCCAGCCTGGCTCTCCATCATAAACTCTCAGTTCTCCACTTTCCATACTCATCCTCCTATCTGTTATTTTTACTATGTACAGCTGTTCCTTATTTCAGGCTACCGAGACATGCAATGCCTTCCTAACAGGCACATCATAAGTAAAACAGGCTGCAGAAGCATAAATGATGCATTATTCACTGTCTATGTATCTGACAGTGTGAGATGGAAGGAGCACACAAGAGACAAGCAATGTAAGTAGTTGGCAATAACAACAAACAACTGGGAGAAATGTCATTTGAGCAGGTTGAAAGGAATCACTGTGTCCAATTCCTTGGCACTGTACAAAATAATCTGGTTACAGCTTTAAATGCCTGGTCCTACTTTGCAACAATGGATGTGCTCAGTAGTGTTCTTCAGGCTTTTACAGCGCAAGTAAGATAAACAAAAATTGTTCAGTTCAGGGTTGAAAAGAGGATTAAAGTCAGAAGAGCCCAATGAATTCCAGAGCCATCTTATTTTGAGAATACTCAGCAATATGGAATGTCTGTGTATACCACATAGCACACACTACAGTCCTAACAAAATGATACTGCATTTGTTTCATATGACACAGTTCCTTTCATCTTACTTTTACAGGAGATGGTCTCAGCTGTGACAAAAATTCTGCCATCCAGGTGATAGGCAAGCTCACAAACAGAAAAAGCAGAACATCTTGAGTGATACAGAGAACAAAAACTTCTCCTGAAGAAGTGCAGTCAGTAAAGACAAAGAGGGAGAAGAAGTAAAAGTGAAATTCTTGGAGGATCGCCACCTCCTCATCTGCACCTACCATTGGTTTTAGTTCTCTGCTCTCAGCTCCACCTCCCCGGCCAGCTTCTTTCATACATCTCCTACTAGCCTCCACAAACTCCTGAAAAAGAGCAATAAAGCGAAAAGTGATTTCTTAGAGCAGAGTCCAAACATCGAATCTAAATATCAAACTTAAAGATGTAACTGCTCAAAATGCCAACACAACTTGTTCCTCCCACTTCTCTTGCTCAGACTTGTCCACAAAGTATCAAAAAAAACTGCCAAACACCCACAAGGGTCTCCCTCATTTCATTCTGGAAGACTTGTGTGCTGCTACAAATTACACATTCACACACAGCACTCTCCTGGAAGACTGTTGTCAAAAAAAAAAACAAACCCCAAACAAACCTAAAACAGAGAACCCACTTATTACAACTTATCACAGGAACTGTGTTTAATATTAGAACGCCATTAAACGGGTACTTGGAAATAGTTACTTGTGTGGTCTTGTTGACTCCCCTAACTTGCACTCATTCAAACTCTTTAATTTTTTTCACCAGATCACAATTATCTATTCACAAAGATTTGCAAGGTGCTAATTTAATATAACGTATATGTACTCTTGAAGTCAAATGTTTTGTACCAAATTTCAGTAAACTTTTGCTGCTCGTGTTTTTGATATCAACTGCTGACTAAAGAAACTCACAGTGCTTTTATAATTTATCTGTTTTGTCTTCTGAGAGAACACGCTGCATTTTACAGGAGCAACCCATCAGCTATTGTTTTATTTCTTACATAGTGTAGATTCTGTAGTGTTTTCCAAGAAGTAATCATAAAAAAAATTATGCTAACAAATCAGGAGAGTCTTCCTCTAGTCCAGACATGGGGACATATGTTTTTTTACACGGACATTTCTATGGTTGTCACTTAAAAACATTGCCAAAAAAATGACCTAGTCAACAATAAACTAAAGGGCTTGAGAAGTAAAATTTTTACATCTTGATGTCTAGCTAGAGTGAACAGGGAATAAAATGGAACAAACAAATAAGAACTGAATTGGATGAAGGGCCTTGACATAGCATCTAGGCTCCTGGACAGAACATTAAACCTCTTGGGTTTGTGCACATTGTGGTTGCTGTCTATCTGAAATAAGAAAAGCTCCAGTGTAGTCACTATCTATCTGTAGGGTATAATACCTTCTGTATCCCAAGAGAGGTCCTTCTTACGATGGTAAAATCCAAGCCCTTATCCCCTGTTCTGCTTCTTTCCATTCTGCACAGTATCATTTACAGAAAATGATACTCAAGAGTACGATTCTGCAAGATGACTGCTCATCTAACAGCTGGCAAATAGAAGTCAATACCATTGATGCTAAGGGAAAGAAGCATCATTACTTATTTGAAGCTCATCTGATCACACAGTTTGCTGCTCAAGCCATGAACAAGACAGCAAGACAACCCAGGTAAAAAAAAATTACCATATTAAACTCAGCTTGTCAGTTCATTCCACTGTCAAAATAGCCATCATATGGAACCACATCCTTGGAATTAGCAAGAGGAGACCTACCATGAGAACTTTATCCATGTAGAATTCTCTCCCGGGGCTCCCATCGTTGTATTTTGTATCAATGGCAAAACATAAGAAAAGGACATCAACAACCATTTCATAAATGGAAAGGAAGCAGTGAGCAACCAGGAACGCAAAAAGGCAGACAATGATTAGTGGCAGCACCCAGATGGTGTAATCTCGTTGGTAGTTCAGCAACATAATCCCGGCCAAACCTGTACTGCAAACAATCAGGACCTGAAGAAGAAAACAGAAGACAAATCTAATGGCAGAAGCCTTTTGATATTTTCAGCCTTTTTGTTTGTTTGTTTGTTTGGGTTTTTTTAACTTATGTGCCTCTTGTTCGGCCAGAGCTACAATAGAGGTAGATGCTGGTGGTAATGACACCTCTCCCTCCTGGACTCCCCACATTCCCATGGCAAATGGCATTTTACTCAATGGTCCAGCAAGTACAAATCAGAAGAGTTTCAAGCACATCCTTCAACACAAAAGTGATTTTTCAGAGCAAATTACATTTATATCCTGCTTCCTGCTGTGTTAGTTGTAGTGTAATAGAATATTTCTGTAAAAATAACTTTACCCTCTCAATTATAAACCCCTCTCAATTATATATATAATGCCACTGACCAAGTAACTGTTTTTTTAAGTCGGGGGTAGAGGGGGTGGGGTACAGGGAGAAGGTAGGCCTTGATGGGAAGATGTGTTTTTCATTTTGCTAGTGGAAACAACTTCCAAGTTAATCTCATTTCTGTTTCAACTCTCTACAGGGGAAAGCAGATTAGAATTCGTGTGAGGTGCTTCATGTAACAGTCTCCACAGGACTATGCTACGTGTGGGCCCTAACAGATATTTCACTGAGTACCACACTGGTTGACTTCATTCCGAGTCCTGTGTTCAGTTCTGGAATCCTCAGCATAGGAACAACATGGATCTATTAGAGCAAGTCCAGAGGAGGGATGCAAAGATGATCGGAAGGCTGGAGCATCTCCCTTACAGCAACATGCTGAGAGAGTTGGGGTTGTTCAGCATGGAGAAGAGAAGGCTCTGGGGAGGCCTTACAGCAGCCTTCCAGTACTTAAATGGGGCCTACAGGAAAGCTGGGGAGGGGCTCTTTATCAGGTAGAGCAGTGTTAGGGTGAGGGCTAATGGTTTTAAGCTGAAAGAGGGGAGATTTAGATTAGATATTAGGAAGAAATTTTTTACTGTGGAGGGTGGTGAGGCACTGGCACAGGTTGCCCAGTGAAGCCTTAAATGCTTCATCCCTGGAGGTGTTCAAGTTTGGATGAGACTTTGAGCTACCTGACCTTGTGGAAACTGTTTCTGCCCTTGGCAGGGGGTTGCATCTAGATATCATTAAGGGTCCGTTCCAACCGAAACCAACCTATGATTCTATGAATAAAAAAAGGACTAAAATAGCTGTTGTGGCCACTCAATATTTTGACATTTCTGAACCTATTATTATGAACTGCAGCTAAACACAGAATTGTAAAACAGGTCACCTTTACCGTGTTATGAAAATACCAGGTTGGACGGGTAGAGGAGATGGCTGGCAGCCTAGCGCTGTTTTAGCTGATACTACTTTTTATATGCTGCACTGCTCGTTTTAACATTTCACATGGAAGCTGAAAGACACCTTTTCAGGGAAATGTTTCCTAACACCTTTCAGTCTCCTCCACAGAACCATGCTGTGCAATTTCTTGGTTTCCCAAGCACTTATACGTTTATTATGTGTTTATTTCCTCTCGCATCTTACTGATTTAATTACTGGCTTAACAGTTCAGCCCACTGTACTCTGACTTAATAGAAGTAGAAGAATGTAATAAGGAAGAAAGTTCATTTCAAATAGCATCAGAATGCTCAGACACAGGTTACTTAACTGAATTGGTATTAACTGTTTTATTAAATAATGGCACAAAATACTTCAAAGGACAGGAATAATTCACTGCCTTAAATTTTCATAAAGTATATTGCTGTCAGTTGAAAATCCAAAAAGCTGACTGACCACAGCAATAATTCTATTCTCCTTTTAATTCTCAGGGTAGAGGAACTTATTTGTTTAAATTGCCAGTTCTTCATAGCAGGCTTCTGTACTAACTTCCAGTCCAATTTTGTCATAAATGGTGATCTGTAACGTGTCAATTTTCAACATAAATCTGGAGAGCCCTTATTAAACAGAATTAAAAAATTTCCTTTCCTTACAATTCTAGGTTTTGACCATGAAACAAATCAAAACTTAGAATTCTAATCACTTTTCTCTTCACTTCCTAAAAATAAATTAATGCAAAAAGTCCCATCATCTTCAGCTACTCCTTTCTAATCCCTTTTACCTAATATGAGTGGATATCTGTTTGTCCTCCCTATCCTGGTCAGTCCCTTCCTGATATGATGCAGCTAGATGCAATAAAGTGCATGCTAAGAAACAGGATTTTTAAAACATTTTGTTTTGTGGTACAAGGCATTGCTAAGGAAATCTTGCTACTATGTAGGTCTAAAACAAGCATGTACAGCAGACATACCTTTCCTAGAAACAGCATAAAATCCCCAACTGTGTTTATGGCAGCTACTCGCAAAGCATTTTCCACTAGAATAAGAAAGGCATCCTTTGCTGAGGTGCAGAAGTTGGTGCTGTTGATAGCTGTGGCTGTATATGCGTTCTGGGAAAAGAAGATGAAAGATTTATTCATGGAATGATCAGATATTTCAGATGGGGTGAGGAAGAAAGGAAGTACAAAGCTTCTGAATAAATCGCATAAGTCAGCCAACGTTAATGAACAAAAATGCCCTTGAGAGCTGCTGAATCAAGCAGCAGGTATCTGCTGACAGAAGACTATATGAGGTAGAGAATTACTAGTCTTCTCCTCCTTTGCTCATCATTTATGCATTAACAGGTTTATTCCAAACACTGAACAAATTATATTAAAGCTGAGATATCATGTTCACAAAGACGGATACTCGCTATTTTTCACCTCTGCAATGCAAATAAAGACCAGTGTAGTGATTTGCAGAGAAATTTTAGTAATGCAGCAAGACTGAAGCACTGACATTCAAGTTCAGTTCCAATACAATTACTTGTTAGTACAATACATTATTTGCCAGCCTCAGACTGCAGTCTGGGGATATAAATACATTATCAGCCCTTACATAAAACCTGAATATTGAAAATCTTACCTGATTTAAGTAGGTCAGGCACTTTTCTAAACACCAAAGGCAACAGATGCAGGCTTTAAGCATACAGCGAGCACAAGCATTTTCCTAGGGAAGCACAGAATGTGGGAAATCAAAGATAAAGATAAAATCTTAGGCATCTTATGAAAACACTACTCCTTTCTGTTTCAGTAACTGATACTCAAGTTCTGTAACTTAATCAGTCCCTCTCAGTCCCACGCTCCTTTAAACAGGAAATATTCAAAACCAAGACTTCCAGCCTAACACACAGATTAAAACAGATTAGCTGTAAACACAACAGGCCTTGAGTTTCAGTAAGAAAATGGAACTGTTTCTCTTACTTTTCCTTTCAGTTGTGAATGAATGTACATAAGAATCATTCGTGGTATCTTCACTAGTGTGATAATGAAAGACCCCTTTGCTACCGTTCCTAGGTGGTAACAAACAAGACGATTAACAGATGCCAGAATAGGAGTAAATGGCAGATTCTTCTTCTCTCTGTTGAAAAGATAAAAAGAAAAAACCAGGACGTTGGTACATATGTAATATCATTTAGATGTGTTACAAATTCTCAATAAAATAACTTGCAAAAGGAATGTATTATCCCTATGCTAGCTTTCAGGGTATATTGCTCACTTTACACTGACAGTCTATGCAAGATACAGTTTTGGCTCTAATGCAGTAAAAGGCACAGAATAAAGACTTGGTATGTCTTAAGGGTAGTCTTACTAGCAGCTGGCTGCGTTACTGCTATTGCCAACTAGCAGTATCTGTAAAAATATTTTCGTTGGAGTGCAATTCAAAACCTTCCAAAAAAGTGAGAAACAATGCTAACATTTTTCAGTTGGACAACTGACAAACTTCCCCTTCTCTACGGTTCTGTTGGAGGTTTTCTGACAATTTGGAAAAGATATTACTATTTTTATTTATTAGGTAAATTCCTTTCTCAGATATTTTGATTTACCTATTACATCCTCAAGAAACGAAGGAGTTGGCGCAAAAAAAAATTGCCATTTTTGTCATAGTAAACTGCGATGCTTATTTTGGATTAAAATTTATTTAACTGTGTTCCTGTAGTATACCATTTTAAACCCCCAAATTAACATTACTTATTTAGGCTATTGGTTTTGTTTTCACTGTTTGTTCTTTTCCATATGACTCTGTTAAATTACAGATGGAAAAAAAGCAAATTCCAGTAGTTTTGTTGTATGAGTTCAGAAGCGTACATAAAGCAGCAGAAACTGCTAGCAATATCAACCAAGCATCTGGCCAGGGGGCCGCAAACTAACGTACAGCTCAACATTCATTCCAAAAATTTGTAATGGAAATGAGAGCCCTGAAGATGAGGAGGGCCATGGATGTCCTTCTGCGATAGGCAACAACCAATTGTGAGCCATTACTGAAGTGAAACCAAGCAAAACGACTCGAGAGATTGCAGAACAACTGAAGTTGACCATTCAATAGTTGTTCAACATTTGCACCAAAGTGGAAAATCAAAGCTCAACAAATGGATGCTGCACAAGCTGAACAAAACCCCACAGAACTGCCATTATGAAGTCTTATTATGCCATTATGAGCTTCTCTGTGCAAGAAAATGACCTATTTCTTGATCACACTGTGATATGTGACAAAACGTGGATTCTATATGACAAACGGTGGCTGCACTGAGGTGAAGCACCAAAACACTTTCCCAAACCAAAGCTGCATCAAAAGGTTATGGTCACTGTTTGGTGGTCGGCAGTGGAATCACCCTCTACAATTTATTGAAATGTGGTGAAAGAAACCATCACAGCACAGAAGCATTGCCAGGAAATTGCCAACATGCACCAAGAACTGCAATGCTTACATCCAGCTTTGGTCACCAAAAAGGACCAATTCTTCTCCATGACAACACCCAACTGTACGTCTCACAAACGACTCTGCAAAAGCTGCACAAACGGGACTACAAAACTGTATCTCACCAGACCTCTCCCCGACTAATCACCACGATTTCAAGCATCTCAACAAACTCCTGCAAGAGAATGTTTTCCATAACCAAGAATTCATGAGTTCTGAGACTCAAGAATTCTATGCTCCTGGAATAAATAGACTTGTTTCTGGTTGGTAAAAATCCGTACATTCTAATGGTTCTTATTTCAATTAATAAATTTTTTTCTAAGCTGAGATATAGTGCTTTAAAGTTGATGAGTAAAGAAGGCAATTAATTTTGCACCAATTTAAGATTAAGCCTTACATGAAGCTGGCAGCTTGGCTACAATATTCTTACTCTGTCAGATGAACACTCACTTTCACACTTTTGAAGAAATTTCCTCTTAAAGCTTTTAATTACATTTCCTACCAAGGAAGCCACTTCCATTTCCCCCTCAAAGAAAAGCTCTATTCAACATTTAAAGAATGGCTTTTCTTCTTTATTAGAAACACGAACGTAATATTAAGAATATTAAAGGAGCAAGTGCTAACACTCCTTAGCATGGGAGAAAGTTACTTTCATGTGTGTTTCATTCAAACAAGATAAAAAAGTAGAGTCTTCATTCCACGAAACCAACATCTGCATAACTTAATCATGAGATGTTAATGATTAAAATTGTTTACCCTGTATTTTCTTCGAATTAAGTTTTAGAGCTGTGGTGGCAGAAGACAAAATTCTATTTCCCATTGGGCATAAGTACATAAAAGGCACCCTGGCAACCCACTCAATTCCTCCTTTTGAGGTAAATAAATAACAACTAAGGGCATAGTACGTAAAGCAGAGCACCTTCAGATTTGTTATTGTCCCAGTTAAAAGAAATCCATCTGGCTAAGGTGAATGAACAGTGAATATATATAAAACATTTCTCCATGGATAGCTTCATCTCATTTCCTGTGAAAAGCTACTAATACGCAAAATAACAGGGAAGTCTAAATTAATGCCCCTTCCTTTCTTACTAAGTAACTTTTCAGATCAGAATTGTGCCTTAAAGTGTAAAAAAAAGGATAACCATAGGGAGAAATGGGTATTTACTAATTTAAAATAAAATTCCTGTTATGGAATGAAAGGAAAGAGTTAGAATAAAAATCATTCACCTTCAGAGTGACAGCAAATACATAAACTTACAGATGAAGCATACACATTGCTAAGCAATCTACTTGAATGCTCTGTATTTTCCTAGTTCTTAACTCAACTCAACCTGTAACATCTTATAATAACTTCATAGATGTATTTCATTGGTACCCTGGAAGATTTCATCATTAATAAAATAACACAATTTCTCTCAGCACAGTAAAATAATTCCTAGCTTTTAATATTGTTTTAAAGGAGTGAATAAGAAGTGAAATGTAATTCTCCTAACAGTCTCATTTAATAAGACAAATAAATTCAATATTTGGGATCTGAATCATGCACTTGAAAAAAATACCTACACACATTATTTAAAAAGCCATTTAAAAAAAATCCAGAATCTGAAAAGCACATGGCAAAAATTTCACTAGAATTTTTTCTATACAATATTATCCATATGAAATGCTAAAAACACATAGCAGAAACCACTTGCTGAACCACACATGTATTTTGGATACTCATGGGTTTTTTTTTCTTAAGGATAGCATCACTCCAACATCTTGGGCTTCCTTTCTTAACTGAACTACCTTTGCTAAATATCTTGTAAACATCCTCTACTCATGCTGCTCTTTATACAGAGGAGTTTTATTTACAGGGTTTGGAAAAGACTTTGAGAACATCTGAAATAAAATTACTTATCTAGTTCCTTAACAAAAAAAAAAAAAAGTAACCCTCCAAAAACCATGACATTATTAAGAAGTGTATCATGAACTACTTAATCTAGGATGACATGTGGAGAACATTCATTGAACTACAGTTTAATAAAACGGTATTAGCATACTTGCTTGTTTTCCTTACTAAAATATCATCATAGTTCTGCTCTATATACCAAAACATAATACTTCATATCATTTAAGTAACATTTATGCTTATGAGAGACTAAAAAAAGCCTCTGGTACCATTTTTTTCTCCTGGAAAACCTGGGTTCTAAATGGCTAAAATAAGAACTTTAATTTTCACTTATTTAAGAAAAATTACAAGCAATCTTAATTTCAGAGAAGTTTTAAAATATTAAAGACTAAAACCCCAAAGCTAAGTCTGAGATTCTGAAATCAGTTTCTTACCTCTGTGAAGCAAAACTCTTGTGCCTGAAGGTTGGTAGAAAACCATTGCTTAATAATTAGTATTGCCTTCTTGAACTGCTTGGAGACACATACTGAATAACTAGTCCTAAATATCAAGAATACTATCCATAACCAGTAAATTATTTTAGTATGTGATTTAAAAGGAGTCAATACAACTGAATTGTTCTCCAGCTTTAAGGACAGAAACAAGTATTCTCCCCAGAAGCTCTGTCCCTCATTATTTCTGCTAATTCCATTTCTAGGTTATGCACAGGAGAACTGTCTACATTATCCTTACCTTGTAAAATAGTATGTCACAACAGCCCCTGCTACCGTCATCTGCTGACAGGCTAGGATAAACTCACTGATCCAGATGAGTCCCACTACGTGGTACCACCACATGTATTTTAAAGGACCTACCATCCGAAATTCAACAAATCCTTCTTCATTTGGGACAGGACTACCTAGAAATAAATGAGGGTAAAAAAGAAAACTGTGCTTACATTAAGTCAGATAGGAAGAAGCCTAAGTATTGGCAGTTCATAAGCGTCTACAGCAGAAACCCTCTAGCTTCTACTAATAGTTCTAAACACCATATTCAGGAAGATTGTTAATAAGAAAGCTACAGCTTTTGAGACAATCAGTAAAGTGGTATGTAAAAAAGCACTAAAAAAGTATTCTGAGCATACTCAAAATCCTGCAGAACTTCTTTTAGGTTTTAGCCACATAGTGGAAGCTTCCAAACCTAACCGCCATCTAGTAGCAAAAATTCTTGTCATTAAACGTAACAGAAGCCTGATTCATTCATTCTTAACTCGTCTGCTGCTCTGTTGATATTAGTCATACAGTGAGCATCAATATTAAACTTCATAGCTCCTCACATCTAGATGTAAACATTAACAATCACTTTTGCTTTCCTTATGGTAATTCTTTGTGCACATATTTCAACAAGGTATTTAAAGTTATTTACAGACATAAGGAGCAGCTTTAGAGAGTCTAGACATATGATTTCACGTATTCAGAAAATCATTGACTCTTTTTCTTATATGAACAGGGACACCATGTATCGAGACTGACAGCACATGCCAGAACTCTCCTAGGAGAAGCTCTGTTTCAATGTGTTAATACACATTGAGATGTCTCATCTTACACAACAGTTATCTGAACAGCTGATAAGATTCAAAAAAATACATCACATGTATAAAATGCTTACCTTGAAAACCACTACTGTCACTTCAGCAGTGATAGCACCTTTTCCACCTTCTTAGCTATGCTTTCACACTTACATAAAAAAATTACCTTTTTCTTGTCAATAAGTTCAGTAAGTTGAACTACTGAAATAATTTTGGTTTTAGTGAACAAGCATTTTGTAAGTGTAGGCTTCTTGCCATACACAGATAACGTATGCTTTTCCAGTTCTCCTGATTTGAATTGAAAAAGATCTGGACCCATTTGCACAAAGATTTTGTTTAACGGATATGAGTGAAGATATTAAGTGCATACAAAGCTAAAACCAAAAAGCTAAAACCAGCTGAAGAGTTCTGTCAGTAAAATATAATATCAGTGTAAATTCTGCTACAAATATAATCCCTGTGGTCTTTAACTCAGAGTGGAAAATGGGACTGAGACTTAACTCGCTTTTCAGAGGCAAACACTTTCTGCATGTAATGAAAACTAGAAATTTCAACAGTAACGAGAACAATAATACATGATGATTCTATCTCCATCCCTAGCTAAGAATTAAGGGTATGAAATAAAAAATACTTATCTTGTATTACCATGAAATAGCTCTGTGATCTGAAACACTGCTAGTTTTGGATTGGCAGCAAAAAATAAATTTCAAAATTCTAAGGTTTTAATAATGAATGACTTTATTGCCTACAACTTACTGCAAAATAACACAGACATCTCCCAGTTTAAAAAGCAGTGCTAGGTTTTTCTGCCCAAGCAACTAATACTTTTACGTATTGGACTGACTAGTTCTCGCAGCTCTTGTTAGACCCTGAACACAGACAAAGCTCTCATATTCTATGCTCTTCACAGCAGGCAGAAATTGAAAGTACACTGGCTGCTCTCTGAATACAGTGCACAAACAACAGAAAAATCTCCTGGAATATGCTGGAATAATACCGGACACGTAAGTTATGAACAACTGAAAACTACTTCCAGTATATTTACATTCTGGGACAGCACACAGTAATTGTGTACAATAGCGCTTTCATTACCACATCTTCATCTGTGTGAGTACTGGCTACAATACAACACCTTATGAGATTAGCTGCATGATTAGGATGTTTTTAACCTATTTGTGTAAAATTACAGTGAATTACTTGAAAAATTGTTATAGTAGTCTTATTAATGGAGTCTTTGATTTGATGCCAGTTGACATGTTGCAAACCACAGAAGATGGCTTAAGGCACAAAGTAATATACTGGAGAAGCAGACACAAACACACAACACTATCCTGAAACAGGTGTTATGAAATCACTGAAGCAGGCATGAAGAGAAGCACAATTTCTTTTTGTTTCCTAGAGGTTCCCACATGTTTTTTAACCTACACTGCCTGAAAACATACAAAAATGAAGCAGAATTTATTTCAAATCAGCCTGGTAGCTGCTTACCTGTAGTACCAAGGAAAAGCAGAACTGTAATCCAGTAGGTCCAGAAGAGGATAAGCACAAAGAATGTCCAAAATGGTTGGAAGACTAGCAGCGGCAGGTGAATGAAGACCTTGCCGGCCACATGGAACAAGGCAATGGTGAGAGCTACTCGTTTGCGCATAATTAACATTATCAAGAACAAGATAACCTAAAGGGAGAAGTTTCCAAATAACATTTTAGAGAACCGAAAACCAAGCCAGCTATTATTTTGCACAGCTACAATATTCAAATGCAGTACATGGACACATGCTCTATCTATAAGATCACAAGATCAAACTTCTACCAGGTTCTTCTGGTGATAATTTATTTTCCAAATTACACTTCTGGGGAATTTCAATATCTTAATTATGTATTTGTATCAAACCAGATCCTGTCCTCAATTATATTTCACAAACCAGTGAAATAAGCAAGATTTAACAAAAAGTACAATTTAACACTTATATTTTAGCTTGGTGTGGTGGTCCTGTCATATAAGTTAGCCAAACACTGTCAATTTTAAACAGTAAAGTCAGTGACTCCAGAATAAACAGCATGGCCTAACGAAGATAAGAGCTTGCAGTAGAAATAAGCTCTTCAGAAATGAGTGTGATATAAACCTTTCACCTAAAGAAAAATCAGACCATCGAGAAGACAGAAAAAGAATACAGTCATTAGAAAAGCATACCGTGAACACTGTAGCTGAAATGGCATAGATCAGTAGAGCCTGAAGATTGTCTTTAGCTATTTGATTCTCAACAGCTCTGGCAGATATTCCTTGCTTAGCATAAAGCCACCACAGGACTCCTGTACCACCTATGTTTGAGAGCAAAACAAAAAAGATAAATGAAAGATGCTCCTTCTACGTGACAGTCACACTACCAAAGAACCTAAATAGTTTCTTCCTTTATGTCTAGCCTGGTACACAAAACTCAAGGGAATGATGCTTAACTCAAAGAGAACTTCCAAGGAGCAAGAAGTGCTTAGTTCTCCTGTGTTGCCTTATTTTCAAGCGGATACAGTCTTTTCACAGTCTTGTCCCACTATGACCACTGAAGAGACTTGCAGCTCTTTGTGTTTCAGGGTGAAGTGCATGAAAGGACTAGTTCATGGGGAGCCCTAACAATAAAGATCACAGATCCCATTAGGAAAGTAATACAGGGGAAAAAAAATGATAGAGAGATATGTGGTAGGTTGCATGTATATATGTAGCCTGTAAGGTAGGGAGCAAGAACTTAGGAGCAGGAACAGAGAGGGACCTTTGGATTAGGAGGCAAAATAACAAGAGGAACACAAGAAGAAGTCTATAACTTCTGGTAAACAAGAAGACATATCATAGCCCTGATGCTGAAAGCAGCACCTCAGGTTAACAACACATGGCTTCAACTGCATTAGATGGTTTGACAGTGTCTTTTGGGCACTGGAAAGCAGTCAGTGACAGGCACAGGAGACCAATACAATGTGAAGTACTTTCTTCTGTTCTCTGTTAGGAAATCCTAGCCTCAATGGCCAGAATACCATTCTGCTATTCTATTTAGGTAGAACGTTTCTTAAATACAAGACTCATATCCCTCAGGGAGATAACCTCTCCCCTCCCCCCTTTTTTTTTTTCTCTTTTCATTTTCGGTCTCTGTTATGTTTTTATTTCTGAACCTGCTGCATAAGCTTATTTACAGAACACAAGCTGAGAGTCTAAAATGGAATATGTTCTTTTGGTGTCTCCTAAACAAACAGTGAATAGAATAAGCAGTATGTATTGCAAAATACATATTCTTATTCTTTCTATGTAATGGATGCTATTTTTTAGAACATAATAACAGATGGCAATAAAGTAAGTCATTCAACACTTTCACTTTCTCCACTTCTAAAGCTAATATAAATGACAAAGAAAAAAATCTACATTTTTCCTTTTGTGTGGTCACAGATCCCGAGAGCAGAAAGCAGAAAATTCAAGTGATCGTGAAAAAACATAGAGGGTCTGCTCATTTTTTTTTCCATCCCTTGCAGTCATGAATTGCTAGAATTCAATTGCTAGAGCTTCCTAATTTGATTATTCTGTTTTTATTCCTTGCCTACAGTCACCTGCCCATATATTTTGGCTTAGCTACTGAATATCAATAACAGTTTTACAAATGTAAAAATTAATGTGAAATAATGCAAAGTAAGGCTATTTTCCAGCAAGCTACATCATTTTCGATAAGACAATCTTCGGCTGTTTCCAGGTTGGCATGGCTAGTTGTGTTTCCTACATGACCTAGATCATACAGGACTTTAACTCATGTGGCAATACATGAATTTGATTAGAAATGCTAGAAAAGCACCTTTGCTGCTTCTTCTCAAGAACAGGTCTTAGATATACCAACAGAGCTACTCAGAACACTGAAGAAGCTGATGAGCATGTCAGGGTTGTATGGACACATCCACATCCTAAGGTCCCTGGAGGCTGTGTAAATAATAGTTGCCCTTCGATTCCTGCATGCCTGAGTATGCCCAGTGGGTGGGTGTGCCATCAGACACAGCCAGACTCGCTACTCTGCTGACACACTTGGAAGGCAGGTTAAGAAACAGGCGATGTTCAGGGCTGTGCTGCCAGTGCTGTGACGTATATCCCACATTGCATATGTGGCCTCTGGTGAGAAAGGCTTGACATGAAGCTTGCCAGCCAAGCAGGGCGCACAGCAAATCTCGAAGGAGAACATAATCTTTGGGAGAGTCCTGAAATCACAAAGCTGGCATTTTTGATGTATGTCTTGCAAGAGACTCAATGGAAAACTGAAGGGAAATGCAGGGTCCAAGATCTGTGCAGGATGTAGCGGGCCTGACAACACAGAGCACAAAGATTAGGACTGGGCACTCAGAAACTGCAAAATAAACAAGACTTACCAAGTGATCCCAGAATGACAAGAATTGTTAAAATCCAGACGAGTACTCTTGAAATGTACCTTATAATAACCATCAAAATCATGGACAACACTGCAAAAGAAGACAAATAAAATAAGCAGAGCAATTACTTCAAATAGAAATAGCCTTCCTATTTCTCCCACTGCACCAAGATAACTGCCTTCCAACAGAATTCTAAGACAGAGATTTCTTTTCTGAAGCTCACAAACTCACTGCACAGACAGTAAAGGAAATTAGGCACCTCTACAACTTCCACTTTCATACTGTCAATTAAAGTAAGTACATTTACATGGTACATTAAATACAAGACATAATGTGTACATATAGACAGAGATGTATTTAGACAATGACAAAAGAGACAGTAAGACATGATAGTACTCAGAGTCTGGTAACATGAGTACATTTCCCAAGGACTAGAGCAGAATTTGCACTCAAATACACTTGTCAAGCAAGTGCAGATAATATTACACCTTTGTATTCCAAAATGTCATGCCAGTAAAAAAATTATGACTTTATTTTAAACATTCCAAAATAATTCTTCAAGAAGCTTTGTTCATGTATTTCCACTCACTCAGGAACCGCATGTTAAAAATCCCTCTACAGCCTTAGCCAACTAAGATTCAGTGAGTAGTGTGTATAACTGCATGCATATATTTTTGCATATACTTATTTATATACAACAGTTATGTGAAAGCCACTGGAACATGGCTTTCCCAATCATAAAATCCTATCCATTTTTTAAAAATAAATAAATGCTGTTTAACTATGAAGGTGTTATAAATATTTTCTAAATTAACTGTATGTGAAGCTCTGTACTAACTTTAGTGGCTAATTAGCCACTAGTTTTCAGATTCGGAACAGTCCTTCTACTGTCATTATCAAATACTGTAGTTGTCAAGACAGAAGAATAAACAGCTTTCCAGTTATAGTTGAAAAGATACTGGTTTGTGTTTTTTAGTGTGGGGTTTTTTTTAATGGTATCTAGCATCATATTTTTTCCTTTTTTAACCACAAACACAGACTGAAAACAAAGGACTTCTTTATCTGGTCCAGCTTCGCAGTGTTTTTTCCTAAACCACACACTGCTCATATACATGCCTAGTATCTGGAGCCTCCCATTTTATGATTTCAGATTTTACACTTGGTAGGAGTAAAACAGACTCATTAGGAAAGTACTTTATGTGAGTGAGCATCACTCCGCCTTAATTTACAAGACACTGTTAAAATAGCACTTCAGTGTAGTGCAGCGTGTCACTCTACAGGCCAGAGGCATCTCACAACTGTAGGAAAGATTCATTTTTATACTGCTTGGCATTTCCAGCTCTTCAGAAAATGACAAAGATTTTCAAATACTTGAAGTTCTTTATTTTGGGGAAAGAGGAAGAAAGGAATAACATGCAATACATACACAAATGGGGACCTAAGTTTCTTGTTTTCCCTCTGAAAGTTCTCATATCCCTTCACAAATATATTCAATTAAACAAAGTAAAGCCCCTACATTCTAGAATAGTGTGGTATTGTGCATTTCTCACCCTGTCCTTTTTATTTGGAAAGGATTATTTGGACTTGGGTGGGCAGAAAATGAATATTAGAATTGGGAAAGGGGAATATTATAACAAAAATCAGGAGAATGGGGAGGGCTCTGTTAACTATATCAAAACTAATGCTGGCTAATCAACAGCCACATATCCTCTATCTCATAGTCAGTGGAAGAGGAGAAAAAACAGGAATGCATGTGTATATTGCTTCTGAATAAGATATGTAATTATCAAAAACATTTTCTAAGGGCTTGTTGCTAACATATATATTTTTTCTCATATTGTGGCTAAAGAGTGTTAACAATCTCCTATTGCAGTACTAAGAAATAGCTAGTAATGAGAAAAACAATTACCTAGTGATAACAAGCAAAGTCCCATTATAATCTCTTTGCTGGTCATAACTCCACTAATCAGCCTGTGTAAGACACTACTGTCACTGACAAAGGTGATCAGGGCCTCTGCAAACTTGGCATAGCAGGAAATGTTCACAGGAGCACAGCGATGGAAGAATGGAATAGGTGCACTGGTGACACAAGAAAAAAAAATCAGAAAAAAAAATTACTCCTACTTAATATAAATGCCACATCAACACACAAATGATAGGTGAATAGATGCAACCATTCCACCCTCATAACACCATAACCAGAAACCATGTGTTGAATGCACAAGTGCTGCCGTAATGAAGATGATCATAATGGGAAATGATGCAGTTCTAACAAGTAAACCTGTGAGGCTGGAGTGCAGAGACGAATAGGAAATTATTACCCTCCCACTCTTAAATGTCAAAGCTTAGAAAACACACGTTCCTATTTCCACTTTAAGGTCTCTCATTCAAGTGTCAAGTAGTGAACCAGCAGCTGAAACAATGCCTTTCACTCATGTTAGAATGGAATACTGGCCCATATTTGAAGCAAAAGTAATTCCAGAGTTACAATACTCTTCTTGCATGCATACATTCTATGCTAAAAGACATTACCACATAAAACTGCTGCCAAGAAAAAAACAATGTATTTATTCTCAGTCTTTCCCCATCCTAAACTTGTTCTTGTATTGAAGACAATAATCACTGTGCTTATTTTTATTAACTTCATTAAAATTCTGCACTACATACTTTGCAAAACATGAAGATGCGTAGATTGTTTCATTATTCCTGAACTGTTTTGGAAGCACCTTGCCCAAAATACTGATGCTATGCACTAAACTTTGCAGAATTCTCAGCAAAACCTGTTATCAAGTCCATCAGAGTTCAATACGAGAGCAAAAACTTTACTTTAAAAGTGGGCACTTCTGGTTTCCAAATGTTTCCCATTAAGTAGCTGCCTTTCTTGCTCATAAACTATGCCAGATCTCAAAGTGGCCTATTACATCTTCTGATCGATCTTCCCAGCTAAACTTCAGACATGTGCTCCATGAATTACAAGTTCCTTCCTGTAATTGGATCCAATGAAAGAAACAACTTTCATATTAATTCAGGCTTTTCTTCTAACCTCTGTATTTAGTTCACTTTCTAACTTAAAAAATTTCAGTAAATTGTAGCATAAATGCATATAATCTTTTACAGTTTTCTTGTTTCACCAATGACCTAAAACCCAGTAATTTTCCCTACTCAGTAACTATTTGTTAAGCCCAAGACTTTCCAAAATTCTAACCATAATTATAAACATGTACCGAGTAAATCAGCTGCCTTAGGCACATCTTTTCTACACACTATTTTTTCAGAGACAACACACTGAAAACCATTAGTGTGTAATTATTCTGTACAGAATTTGGAAGAACTTATGATCACCTGCCATACCTAGGTAATTAGTAGATCTACATTTTTATTTGAAGTGAATGATGATTGTAAATCACATGGTTTTAAACTTACTGTGCTGACTAGGTAAAAATATTTTGAGATGTTCATACTGATGATCTACTTTTGGGTAATGATGAAAACAAGCATTTAAGCACAGCAAAGTTAATTGTGAATTAGTCATACTTGTTAAAAAGCAAATTAAATCCATAATGATGGCTGCCCTATTTAAAAGGCAGCCTCTTATAACACATTACAATGTGTCTTACAATACAGTCTATTTTGAAACATGCAGCATACTGCTTTTCATTCTGTGCAGGAAAACACTGCAATTTGAGCCCTTTAATTCACTGTTACCTCTTCCAGCTTTGCAGAAAGCCTAGACCAGGGATGTCAAACTCATGGCTGTTCTCCTGCTCCTGCAGCGTTAACGCATGTCACCCGCTGCACATATGACCAGGCAGGAGCACAGGGGCAAGGAGATCAATGCTGCCACCAGGTAGAAACAAGGTGCTGGGCCGGACAAAACGAAGTGGAGGGCTGGATTCGGTCCACAGGCTGTGAGTTTGACACCCCTGGCCTAGACCACGTAAGAGTTGTCCATGTCACTAACAAAGGTCAAATCTTGAGCTGACACTATGCTAAGGACTGCCATTGCTCCATCCAAATATGAAAATATCCATTTTGAAAAGCTGAACTAATGAGATGAAAACACTGTTGCAAAATACAAGTCAACAGAGGAAAACATGCTTTTTGCACACCAGAGTTAATGTTACTTATCTAATGTCCGTTAAGCTACAGCAATTTCGCTACACTTTTTATCTATTTTCATGTGCAATAATAAATTTCTAACTTTTTTGCAATCAATTAAAAAAATGAGGTTAGTGTTTCCTACAAGCTTTTTTGACTGAAGAGGACTCCTGAGAATCCACCTTTTGAGATCTGCTGCTCTTTCAGTGGTTCTGACTGAGTAAGTAGCTGACGTAAGGTGTCCTGTTGCATAAAAAATACAATAATAGATCTATTCTCCGTGACCTGTGCTATTCTATATGGCTTCTTGATGACAACTTGGTGTATTACATACCAAAATGGAATCATGAGTTTCTAAGAATAACAACATGATGCTTAAACACGAACAACATCAAGTAAAGTTCTAGCAAGCAGATTGTTGAGTTAAAAATTATATTTTTAATGCAATATTAAAACGAAGCTAAGAGGCCCATCTGATTGTTCAAGTAAAAGATTTCAGAGGAGAGCTTCTTCCTCTCACCACTACATCAGGGTATACAAAGCAAGTTTTGTGTGAGAACCTTTGCTGGAATGCCACTGCTAGCTGCTCTTTGTGACATCTACAGGGCAGCTCACTGGCACAGCTGTTCATAGATAAAAGCTACAGGGAAAAGCTGGACAGATTTTCTTCTAGGATCTTCTAAACAGCCAAGTCATGCTCTGTGGAGGCTGAAATATCCTAGGCACAAAACATAGCACTGGTTGCATTGCTAGCTGCACTAGCACTGCACTGTGTCAAGCTTGGACATAATGCCTTGAAGTTGGAGGATCACAGCCTATCGAGAGATGGAGACTCAACTGAAGAACATGAAGTCTGGTCATCAAACAGAAAACACCAAGGGACAGTTCTCATAGCATACACTACCTCCATCCCATTGACCTAAAGCGAACCAGATGACAGTTCTGTAATAGATCAAATCTGAGAACAGGATTATTAGTAAGGTCTTCCTGAATGCCTCAGCCTAGAGGGTGTTGGGCTTTCATTTGTCTCCACAGGTTTCGAGTTGCCCTTCAAATTACACTAATTTACTCAAATAATTTAACTATAAAAATCTGAAAAACAGAGTGGCTTACAGATACTATATTGTCTCTTTTTGCCTTAGGGCATTAAGTTCTGACTTCTCAATCTCAAAATGATACAAACATACTGTATGTTTTAGTCATACCAAATAAAAAAGGGGATAGACTCCACATACAATATGGCTTTTAAAAAATATATTTTGAGGTATTTTTAATGAGGAATTTATATAGTGTCCTTAGAGCTCTGACACACTGTTCTATCCTTCTGGTTTTCTATTAAGCTATATTCATTCAGACTGAATGACATGGGAACACAGTGAGAAAAGTCAATACAATTCTGACAAAAGCTGGCAGTGAAATTCTCATTTGTTTTTGTATTACAGCTATAACAGCTGGTTAGCTGCATGGAATATTAATACGCTGTGGGGAAAATTAAAAAAATAATATTCCAGCTGCTACTTATTGTCACTACATTATGAAAAAATTATTCACTGGAGAGGATGCCATGTCGGCAAGAGAGACTTAAAATCAGAGTTTTTAGAACTGACACGATTATAACATTTAGTAAAACCACAAAAGAAAAATGAACACAAGGAAAGGCTCTGCAGTTTCAATGCACTATGGAGCATGTTTGAGAAGCTAAACTTCACAACATGACTCTTCTTCAGTGAGTGGAATTACTGGCAGAAGCATGTGCACTACACAACACTTCTCAGCAACATTCATGTCCACAGTTCCAGCCAGCACAGACAGCAGAACTTCTGAAGCTATGAATTCTTTCTATCTTTCTTCACAAAAAGCAGCCTAATATAATACTTCAAATGATAAAACTAGAATCAATGTTTTTAAAATACAGCCTCCTTTTTGGTCCTTGACACTATCCTCACATTAGCCATTTGGAGGCAGAAACAATAAAAAACGAAACAATTTTCTGAATCTGACGGGCTGAGGTAAGGTATAAGAAGTGAATACAGCAGAGTGCTGTCTATCAGTATATCCTTTTCTCTCCCAAAGATCCAAAGTGCTCCATAATTATCAATCATCTGAATTGCTGACAGGCAGTTGTCCATAAGGTGAAAGGCAGTAAAACAGCTGATACTTAGCACAGTGTCAATTACATGGATAGAAAGAGAACTTGTAGATACCAGCTCAATACTCTCAGCAACACATGCATGGATAGTTAGGGTTTTTCTTTAAGAGCTGCTTTCACAATCTTTTACAAACATCTTTTGAACACAATAATACACTAAAACATCCACTTGTAAGACAGAATAAATCTGTGCTGTGTATTTGCTAAAGAACGGTCATGGACAAACCAAATCTCTGCTCCCTCCACCCCCAATCAGACAAGATGTTAATATTACCTCTCTGGAACAGGATATTTAGGACACAGCTTGGCAGCCCTTGGGTCTGTAGTGTATTTTGATTGGTCTAGTTCATAGCTACACAGAGCAGATCCTGTTGAGAGGAAAAAAAAATTATTCCTATTCTTTGCAAACAGTATTAAAACTGATACAGATACTAATTCTGCAGCTCTCATGTTATTACCACAAAGTTACGCTACCGTTCCTCCTTCTTTCACAACAGTGAAAGAAACCCAGCACAGGCTTCAGTGTAATAGAATAACATTCTCCACCTACCTTTGTGTTTTTCGACATTTCTGTATTCGAGTTGAAAAGGTTAATTCACAATACAGTGTAAAAGAGAAGGACACAAAGCACTTAGAAATCACCCTCCCCTGCTACTCCACCACACTTTCTCTTGATCATTTTTATTGCATGAATATTGCATAAGGAAACATTCATTACAGAAAGAAACTACTCAAGTGTTTTTTCAGGGTTTTTTTCTTCTTTGTGTTTTCAAAACACAACTGGTCTATAGACTTCAGGCAGAGGAACAAAGGATCCAAACTGCTGCAGTTAGAGAGTTGGCTGAAAAACAACACAGGCTCTGCATTAGATGTCCAAAACTTTTAATGAAGTTGAACTCTCTTCATAAACTAATCGGTACAGCATAATAAAGATCAAAATGCCTGCAATAAAATTGAGAAATAATTTAAGGTTTCCTTAGCACCTGACACTTACATAATAGAAGTACATTACCCAGACAGATCTCTTCCCATTTGTCTATAATCAAGACATTGAACACCTGAGCCAATGCTTCTAGGAATACAGCAACTGTCAAATCTGACTGGAGCGGCAGCCTCTCAGAAACTGGACAAAGAGGTAATAAAGCCTCCAAGTGTATCAGCTGGCTATCCAAAGATGAGTTTCTTCCCAAGCTTGTTTTCCAACATATTGCTGACTCGCCAGTGCAAGGCCTCTGGATACATGGCCTTTAGTGTCCTTTTTTCCTACATATTAAGCTAAGGACACCTTGATTATTCCTACAAATACTCATTTTTTTCCATTACAAAAGTCTCCTCTTCAGAAATACCTTGCAGCAGAGAGTTGTACAAACTGGATCTGGATAATACGTACATTCTTCTAAACAAATGAAACCAAGACTTTTGACAAAAAACTTTATGCTTTTTGTGCCTGCGTGACACTAAACAGAAGTATTATTTGTAGAGATTGTGGAATATTGCAGAAATCTTCTTTACCATTGCAACATTGCTAGTCTATGAAGACACATATTCTATCTACAGACTGAAAGAGAAGACAGAGAGCCTCTGAGCAGGCCATCCCATGCAGTCTCTGAAAACACTAAAATACCACTTCTACAAATTAGTTTGTTGGAGGCAGGTCCAAACCACCAAATACAACATCGAAGAAAATTAGATGTCCTGCAAAGAGAAGGTATCAGGTAAAAGATCTAAACTCCATTTTCAGTTATACTGTTTATATGAATCTTTATGTCTCTATGTGCTAATGTAGAAAAGCAGACATCAGACAAAACTGCCTTCCTTAAATGGTAGTTGTAAACATAGTATCTAAGAGTAATTTCTGTTCTTTTAGGAGAAAAGAATCTGTACTGTTACAATCTTTTAAAATCTGTTCTTTTAGGTACAAGCACCTGCAGATCAAATGTGTTTTCAAACAACTCCAGAACTGATGGAGAGACAGCGCAGTACAGTCACGTGTTTAAGGAAATATAAGAGTACAGACAGATATTTACATTTATCTTATTTTGCTTTGAATAAAAGGCTAAAAGCTAAGTTATAAACATGGTCGACAGCTGGCTGACTGTGAGCCAGCAGTGTGCCCAGGTGGCCAAGAACGCCCCAGCAGCATCCTGGCTTCTATTAGAAATAGTGTAGCCAGTAGGAACAGGGAAGTGATCGTCCCCCTGTACTTGACATCGGTGAAGACACACTTCAAATCCTGCATTCAGTTTTGGGCCCCTCACTACAGGGGCTAGAGTGTTACGAAGCTGGTGAAGGGTCTAGAGCACAAGTATTACGAGGAGCAGCTGAGCAAAATGGGATTGTTTAGTCAGGAGAATAGGAGGCTGAGGGGAGACCTTATCACTCTCTACAACTGCCTGAAAAGAGGTTGTGGCTAGGTGGGTGTTGGTCTCTTCTCCCAAGTAACAAGCTTCAGAACAAGGGAAAATAGCCTCAAGTTGCACCAGGGGAAGTTTAGATTGGAAATGACTGAGTCACCACCACTCCTAGAGGTATTGAAAAGACACATAGATGTGGCATTTAGGGATATGGTTTAGTGGTGGACTTGGCAGTATTAGGTTTACAGTTGGACTTGATCTTAAAAGTCTTGTTCAACTTAAATGAGTCTATGGTTCTATTCTATGATTCTATGAAGTGAACAAGAAATTCTACAGTGCTGTACGTGGACAACAGTATACAGATTCATGATAGAGAATGTTCAGTGCCATCTTAGTCATTTTGCCATTCAACACTACCAGTGCTGAACTACAGTATCCTAAGCAGAGCTAAATAAGCCTAAGGGACACAGCTGCTCTGTGGATGCCCAATGCCCCCTTGTGACTTCTAGCAGTTCAGATAGAACAGAAAAAGGATTTGCTATGGCCAGGAAAGCAGTTTCGAGGGTCTTTGCACAAATGTGTATCTGAACACCTTCTGTTTGGATCACAAATGTAAGCCAAGCAAAACCAAATGCCAGATCCTGATCTGCATGCAGGTCACAAGCCCTTAAACTAGGACTTGTAGACTAGATTAACCCAAAAAAACCCTGGCTGAGGAAGAAACTGAAGACACCTTGCCAGGTCCTTCTGGAACCCAATGGCATGTTCCCTTATACCATGCAATGGAGCAGTGGATGACTCTGGCTGCACTATCATCTCTTGCCTGGGTACTGCTCTTGGAACTCCTCTGGATCTCTTCCCTTCAGCTGTCTACGTCACAAAGCCTGCTTCTTTAGACTCCCAGCCAACCACAAAAAATATTTTCATGGAGCTTCTCAGACATGGGACATTATTTTAGATATTGGATGGCAGTTTCTTTAGGTGCAGGGTAGTTCATGTCTGTAAGATTTATTTGTCCTTTTGTCCTACATAATTAGTCAGAATAAATATGATTCCCATATTTATTCCGTTATATCTTCAAGATCGTCCAACTTCTCTAATACTATGTAGCAGAGTTTAACAAGCCAAATGTGTGCTTCAGTAGTGTATGATTTTGCATCAAACTGAAACCGATTTCTTAACAAAGGAGCCTCTGTGTATCACTAAAAGCTTGAATTTTGTAAGGTGAGGTAGGAAGAATGGACTGCTTTGCAAAACCTTCAGTACTAGCTTTTCTGGATTTGTAGAGACTTAGCACGGCCAGTCTTATTATTGCTGTTTGAATTTTGGAAGGCCTGCAAAAATTTAAAGAAGAATTTGAATCATCTACCTTACTGAGATAATTAGTTTACTAAAGGCCCTACTTATTTAGTGGTTCAAAACCATTATGGTAAAATTCAGAGAAGAAACTAAAAAAATCATTGAAGTAATAAATCCTTTCCTTCCTACAGTAAGGTACATATGTCTTACAGAGTAATCATTAGGCAAATGACATCAAACTGTCCTACAAGGACTGAATTTGAGATCCAAATATGTTGCAACTTTAAAGAATAATATTTCTAAGCTATGCAGAGCAACAGTTGCTGGGCTATCGGTGAGCACACAGAGATTCTTGGTCCCACAGTGCTATATTTGGTACTTTCACCTATAAAGTGGAATACTGGAGACACAACACAGCTTCTGTTCCATGGTTTCTTCTCCATGAGTTGCTTCAGCTGCTGGAATATTTTGGGGTCACAGTTGAGCAAAATATATCAAAAGACAAACATCCCTTTCAATCTTACTTGCTGTACGAATGACAGCCACCATTTGGTTCAAAAACCTTCTTTCTGTTTCGGCTAGGTTTGGATTAGTGAGAAGCTAAACAGACGTTATCTCTGGCATTCCTAAAAAGATCCACATTTAGCACAAATTATCTAAAGATGCTGTAGAAACCAGAAGAAAAAAGGGGGGGTCAGACTCTTAATTCAAAGATTCTTCCGAACTGAGAAGACAAATTAGTAAAGGTCTGATGTGCTCAGAGGATACAGAACATAGAACACCACCACACAACCCTCTGCTTTCCATAGCAGTACAGACATAGAAGTTCCTTACTAAACCAAGGGAGTTAGATAAAACTACTTTTAGAGACCAGAGCTCCTGTGCAGCTTCTCTCCCTGTGTTTGCTGTGTTGCAAATAAATATACAAACCCCCTGCTACATCAGCATCACTATCAATATCAAAGTTTACAGCTTGAGAAATGGTAAAACTTCCTAAGTCATTCACTGAGAGGACCATCCCTCAGAGGAAACCACTGACATGAACGCTGCCTGAATGATAGTACTCTGGAGAGTAGTCAAGTGGAAAGAGACTTGGGAGTGATGGTGGACAGGAAACTCAACATGAGTCAGCAGTGTGGCCAAGAGGGCCAATGGTATCCTGGCCTGCATCAAGAATGGTGTGATCAGCAGGACTAGAGAAGTTATCATCCCCTTATACTCGGCACTGGTCAGGTCACACCTTGAGTACTGTGTCCAGTTCTGGGCCCCTCAGTTTAAGAGAGATGTTGAGATGTCGGAGTGTGTCCAGAGGAGAGCAACAAAGATGGTGAAGGGGCTGGAGCACAAGCTCTGTGAAGAGTGACTGAGGGAGCTGGGGTTGTTTAGCCTGCAGAAGAGGAGGCTCAGGGGAGATCTTATTGCTCTCTATAAGTACCTAAAAGGAGGTTGTAGGCAGGCAGGGGTTGGTCTCTTCTCTCAGGCGATCAGTGACGGAACAAGAGGACATGGTCTCAAGCTTCGTCAGGGGAGGTTTAGGTTTGATATTAGGAAGAAATTTTTCACTGAAAGGGTGATTGGCCCACGGAATGCGCTGCCCAGGGAGGTGGTGGAGTCATCATCCCTGGAGGTGTTTAAAAACAGATTGGATGAGGCGCTTAGTGCCATGGTTTAAATGATGACTGGGTGCTAGTGTTGGGTCATAGGTTGGACAAGATGATCTCAGAGATCTTTTCCAACCTTGTGATATTGTGATACTGTGAAAGCACACCAGGGGTTTTGTATTCCAATCTGAGCTGCTCAGCAGTGCCTACCTGTCTAACAACACTGTTACCAGGAACTTAAACAAGGACTTTAAGATCTAAAAGCATGGACTTGTACTCTGAGTCAAGAATTTAAATGAAAAAATACAGAACTCTGCAGAGATGCCTGGGATAGCTTCAGGCCAGGACCAGAACAGTCACCTTAAAATTGTAAAAGTAGTTTCTGTTTACATTGGGCATGGCTCCAAGCAGCTTCACATACCCCTTTTCAAAGTTATGTGGAAAAGCACAGCTTGAGAGACCACAAATCACAGTTTTCGTAAGGTAATTTATATGATCTTCAGTGAATTGTCACATCGTTCTGAGCCTGACTGATAGTTTGCATGTATTGTGCACGTTTGTGACATAACTGACTTCTAAAAGACCATACGATGGAGATTATAGTCAAAAAACTCAATATCTTCTTCCATTTTAATCACTCTCTCCTTCTCAACCAACATCCTATTAGTCCATCGGTAACTTATGTCATCTAATGCAGGTACAGAAATTAAAAGAAGTGTGACCAGCAGGTTGAAGGAGATGATTCTGCCCCTCTGCTCGGCTCTCGTTAGACCTCACCTGGAGTCCTGCATTTAGTTCTGGACTCCTCAGCACAGGAAGGTCACGGGTCTGTTAGAACAAGTCCAGAGGAGGACCATGAAGAAGACCAAAGGGTTGGAGCACTTCCCATATGGGGACAGGCTGAGAAAGTTGGCTTGTTTAGCCTAGAGAAGAGTAGGCTCTGGGGAGACCTTACAGCAGCCTTTGTGTACGTAAAGGGGGCCTATGGGAAAGCTGGGGAGGGGCTCTTTATCAGGGAGTGAAGTGATAGGACGAGGGGTAATGGTTTTAAGCTGAAAGAGGTGAGATCTAGATTAGATATCAGGAAGAGATTTTTTTTACTGTGGAGGGTGGTGAGGCACTGGAACAGTTTGCCCAGGGAAGCTGTGGATGCCCCAATCCCCGGAGGTGTTTGAGACCAGGCTGGATGGGGTCTTGAGCAGCCTGGTGTGGCAGAAGGTGTGGAATTAAACGACCTTTAAGGTCCCTTCCAACCCAAACCATTGTGTGATACTATTAAATGGGCAGAAATGTTAGGAGTGAGACTGCTTAAATCACAGCTACTGGCCTATGTACTCTCCACCCAGTGCTAATTCCTCTTGGGTACTGGGTGTTTTCTGAGTAGTGTCAGCAATTAAAACATAGCTAACATTAAGAATACATGACTCACAGATGATTATGCTTGACCAACCCACACAATACAAGCTACAGGTACTGACAGCTGCATATTGGCAAGGATGGAGTTCACTGGTATTCAGGAACAGCAGGGCTCTCAGACTCTCACAGGGACCAAACTGTTAACACTTTTCTGCTTATCTCACTCCAGAGCTTGCCTCAAATCTACCTATTGAACTCCATCAGCCCTAAACTGTTAATCTGAAACATATCAGTGTTCCAAAGGTATACACAATGAGACAACATGGTACATGACCAATAATTGCATGTTATCTTAAATTATTAAGATTAGCAACACAGCATAGAAAAGTGGAAGCTTAAGACACTGGCTCATGTGCGTTCAGGGAATTCTGCTGCAAGTTTCATTGCCAAAAAACCACAAAACAGGTAGCATGCCAAGCCCTACTTCCCCTAAGGGCAGTAAATTACTATCCATTGCTGACTTCTGCCAGTAACAGAGAACAATGCTCCATAATCTCAGAAAAAGCATGTCTATGGGGAGTAATAACCAGACCCTCTCTTCATGAATTCCTGCCAAGTGGAAAAAAGTTCAGGCTGTCATGAAAGGAAATACACTGATGGTTACCAGACTTTATTAATTCTTTGTCTGCTAGGTCTGACAATGCTAATTATATTCTGTCTACAAATATAGGAAGTTATTCTACTCAGTAAACAACCATTAAGAATAAAAAAAGTTTAGACTTGTATAAATTTCCTATTTGCCTACATGTCTAGAACAACAAATGCATTCCAGAGGCAGACAAGCTGACATTTGATGCTTCATTCAGGAAAAAAGTAGCTTTTAGCTGTGCACATACCAACCTCAGAGCTGTGAATAAGTGACAAAACAAGAACTCCTCTTCTTAGGCATTGATTGGAATACAGCCTGAAGTAGCAGTTAATGTAGAAGCGTCAGAGGACTGCACAAACATACCTTAACATTGTAGCTACACCTTTTGAAAAAGGTGCAGAAATAGAGGCAGTAAGCCAAAACAAAGAGATGAACCTTAACACCAAAACCTAATTTCTGGGCCCTAGCAGAGCCTAGGAAAACAGCCTTCAGATGAGCAAGAAGGCACAGGACAGACTACTCTGTAGTCAGGACTTCCCAGATTAATATGACAGAATTTGTTCTTAGTGAAGAATGGAAGCTTTACTCTCTAGATCTCTCAACTGGTGCCTTCCAGAAGCACAATGTGTGTTTTGAAGAAGGAAAGTAAGGGTTGCATATATCTAGACTTCTGGTTGTTGCACAGAGACATATCATCACTTCTTCTAAGAGTGAACAGAGGGCAGGAGAAATTACTGCCTGGTTCTATAAATAAATCTAGGACTGACATGAAAGTGAGCATTCCCCAGTGCCAGTGCCTGCAACCATGTTCTAAGAAAAATCCACCACAAAACCCAACTGCTTAGATCTTTAAAGATCTCCAGAATTGTAGACCACAAAGAGAACTACTGGAATAGCTAAGCACAGTTGCTGTTTCAACTAACTTCAATTAAAAGAAAAAAAAAATCCTAGACATATACGTGTCATATACATGTACTTTGAGTTGCAATTAAAAAAGTCCTGACTACCCTCTCCTCTATTACCCATTCTTATAAACTATAGAGAAAGTGAAAACAAGCATTAATTTACCCATTCCTCCACTCATACTTCTCCCAGTGCTAAATAAGATCAGTTATTCTGGAATCTAAGTAAAAATCCGTGTAGAAGATGTTTACCCTACAGCATCTTTAGCACTCCATCACTTATAACTCAAGGCTAGCCTTCAATACTAACCTTTTATTAAATACCCAAAGAGCATTATCCTTACAGTTTGGTATCTAAAATACCCTCATGGCAATAATTTTTTATGAATTAACCATAGCTATTGTGGAAAAAAAATCTGGCTCTTTGATCCCTAGTAATTTCATTTTTGACTTCTACTTTCATAATACTCAGGCTATGACATCAATAAATATATTGGTTTTAACTTTCTCTAAGCTCCTTTAAATGATGTTACTCTTCCTGGCAAGTCTTCTTTTCCAGGTCTTTTCTTGTCATCATCCTTGTTTCCCTTCTCAGTACATGTGCATATAGTGAGAACACACATGTATGTGTGTGTGTGCGCATGTGTATAAGCTTAAAAAAAGTTACGAAGTCAAGGATTGACCAGAGTACAGCCTTTATGATGCCAACAGAGCATGAGTTTACACAAAATACAACCTCTATTTTTTTCTCTTCACAATCAATAAACATTACACTTTTGAACAATACTGTGTCTGCAAACTAATCCTTTCCCTAGCCACAGCACCTTTACAATCACTTTCCCAAGTAGCAATAACCATTTCAAAGTAAAACCCTAAATGCCTAACAATGGTTGTTTCCCATCTCTGTTCTGCAGGCATTCCTTTCCATTTGACATTTTATTCAACTGCAATTGGTACAAGATTTTTTTTCCATGTAATTCTAAAGAATTCAGTACCCACAGTAAGATTTATTACCTCATTGTTCCTCCACTTTTCCAAACGGGTTATTAAAGTAATCAATAACACAACACAGTATTCCTGGAGGACTCCACCTGCAGCCACTTTCCCTTGTGAAAACAATTTCATTATGACTAGAAGATAGATCCATTTCCAATGCAAGTGAACTTTAATGGGCGGTTCTGGTAACAGGTAGACAAGCAGTGGATGACCCCGTATCTCAAAACCAGTCATAGTGTACTTTTATTCTAGTCATTCAAAAAACAACACTCAAAATTAACACCCAGGATATCAAAGACCTAGTGGTGCAGCTTTCAGGAAAATCATAAGCAAAGGATTAAGCTTTAACCAGCACAGTTTAAATAAAACCAAAGTGTGTGTGCGTAACAAGAGCACAAGAAAAAACATCAGAAGCTGGCAGCAATCAATGTAACACCTATTTCTAAGGCAAGTAACAAAAGTAACTGCAAATACTTTGACTACTGCACACGAAGATGTCATTATCTTCAGACAAAAGAAAAATCCTTTTTGTTTCCTCTATGGTTCCTTCCAATATCTCAGAGGGATTGACCTGCTCTGACTTAACCAGACTGATTTCCTTTAGTGATTTCTTTCAGGTCAGCCTCTGCAGCAGACTTAATGCACCTTTACTTCTGTCTCCAAGTCCACCCAAACCTCAGCTAGCCAAGGATTCCTGACAATCGAGATATTTGTCAACATGCTAGAAAATAGAAATTTCATTTTAGGTTCTCAAATTTGCATTCAGTCATTTACACGACAGATGGGATTATTAGTTCCCACAATGGCCAGTCAGTATAGTTATCACTAAATTAAACACAACAGAAATCATGGCTACCTGTTCAATATTTCTTTTTAATAATGACACTTCATTTTCATTTGGCACAGTTATACATGAATTGTATCTTCAAGGATATTTCAAAATGCTTTGGTAAGACCTCAAAAACTGCACTGCAACATTTCATGAACGTTAAGTTTTGAAACATCTATCAGCTTTCTGGAATCCTGTCACATTACTCAAAATACACAATTTTTCAAGTGCCAAGACCAACAAAAACCATTGAATCCCTAGTACTCCCTGCCTGAGGTGTTCTGCTGGGTGACTAAATCCTGGGGAGAACAGCAGCAGTCAATACACAACATTGTCAGTTGTGTCCAATCCATAGCTCTACAAACTCACTATCTGCAACTGATCTCCAGGATTTGCTCTAGAACAGTCCTGTATTTTACAGCTTGCACCTTTGCACTGCCTGAAGATGTGCAGACCCAACTGCACAGGTTTTCCTTCCCTTCTTCCTGCTCTTGTAAAAGGTCTCAACTGCTTTCCAGTGTTCTATGTGTCAACTATTCTAAACAGATCAAAACAGTGCACTTTCTTGTTTTCCTAGAATCAGCCAGGCATTGTGAGGGATGATCTTCTCTTCTTAGATGGAAATATAACACAAATGTAGGACTTGATTGTGAGAAAGCAAGTGGGGTGGGAGTTAAACTACTGTCCTGAAATGGTGCAGTGTTATCAGCTTCTTTTCCCAAATTACACCAGACTAGCAAGTGCATCATTAGTGATTCAGGAAGCCAAAAGGCTGCTTTGTCATGAAATGCCTCAAGCATGTTCCCTGCCCTAAATGCTTATTTATAATCTTGCTTGCAGAAAAATACAACCTGCACTGAACAATAAGTAAGAGCTCTGCCATAACTGCTCTGAATCTTAGGGGTTGGCAGCTCTGCCATGTTGTGTACAAGCAATCAAGTGCCCATTGTTCTTTGGGAAAAATACTGTAAATGCTAAGCTAGGCGGAACATCATATCTGGTATTGACAAAATCATTGATCAATTAAAGGACGTTGCAGTATGTTTTACTATGTTACATCTTTTGATAAAGATGGTTAGATCAAAAATACCCTTTGTTTAAATCTACCATACTACCTCTTGATGGGTTAAGTCATAACAGAGGTAATTTATGAAAGAATTCCAAGGAGTACGGACAAGTAAGGTGGTTTCAAGGATGGCATGTGAGCCAGGCGAACATGGCTAGCTCTAAACGGGCATGTAAAAATCTATGCAGAGCTTATCTCCAGCACAATTGCTATTTTCAGGTTATAGGAAGGGTCAAAGCTTTCAGAAAGGCTCAGTGGAACAAAATTAAGAGTTGATTGGATTCTCTACTCATATATTTAAAACATTAAGGTGGTTTTCTTGTTAAGTGTTGTAATTGCAAGACTGGGAAAATCCAGCATTGATTATCACAAGAAATCAAACACATATGCCTTGCCTTCCTTCTTCTTCAGAACTTGATAACTGAACGCTAACTAGGTATCATCACAAACATAGAAATCGCAAATAAGCTCTGTGCCGCCATATTCGAAGTCATCAGATACTCATCGTTTTTTACAGTAGAGTCTATAGTCACATGAAAAACATTGTGAAACATAATCCTAGTATTAATTAATTTAAACCCACTATCATAATTATGAAGTGGCTCTCAAAAAAATATTCTGTTTACTGGTACAGTTTTGTCATTAATTCACTATTCTTACTCTATTGTAAGGCTGAATCCTGTTTGAACTTTTACTTATGCAACACCGAAGGTGGTCAATACTTAAACTCCTACTTTGCTGAAAAACATCACTCTTTGGAACCTGCACAGGTTGGTGAACATTTAAGCAGAAACATAACCACAAGTATGATAATATTTCTCTGAACTGTGTGATTCCAGTCTTTCATAGAGTTCGTCTTTAAAAGGAAAGATCAGTACAGTTTAGGATTTAGTTTTGGTAAGCCCAATACCACACAATAAAAATCAGGAACTGAACTAATTAATGATTCTGTTCTGCTGTAACTCCAGGTTTCATACTTTTGATGAAGCTTCTGTAAACAGAAACAACTGGCTGTGATATTAAAAAAATCTTTTATCATTATGTTTTAAAATCTAAAACACTAACAGTCAGAAGCGAGAATCATGAGGATAAAGCACAGCATACTTTAGAAAGACTGGGTTTTGGTGTACTTTAAAAGATGGTTACACTGAATATATTTGAGGCACAGTTGGTAATAACAATGAGAGATGACATAAACACAGAAGCAATGTTTGGAGTAAAACAAGGCATCGCTGCATTTCATTATTTCAAGAGGTACTTAAGAAACTCTACTACTAATGATCTTGACTTCACACCAACAAATAACGAGCCTGCATTAAGAAAAATACAGCATCCTCAGAGAAGGGGGAAAGAGTAGAACTGTAGATATTGGTTAGTTTCACTGTGGGCTTCTATTTGACAGCTATTTTGACCATGAGGAACCTGCCATTCTCAGACCACCTGCTGCACTGTGCTGGCACAGCAGTCTGTGCAGCTCCATGCATGCTGTAACACCACGTGATAGTTCAGCTCCCTGGTTGAGGCTGTCAGGAACACAGGTGTGCAAGCACAATGCAGTGCGAGGGCATGAACAGCGTCCTAGGGCCACTCCAACTCCCTCTGCTTACAAACCAGAAGTACTCACATAACCTGTACCAGAACAGAAATCTATGTTTCATTTCCTTCTATGAAAAGCAATCAGTTTCACCACTCTGAATCACCGAGATAGATTCATCGTTAGACAAGCATCTTGCAAATAAATCTTACTGCAGCATTTTAAAAGATTAAGCAGAGAAGTGAATAGCTGAAAGCCTCTGAAATGTACTCAAACTATTTAAAGTTTTTATCTTTACTTACTTTTGGAAGGTCCCAAAATTGGTTACCTCTTATGCATTTTATTCCGTAGAATGTTAAAGCATGGACTGAGCTAGTAATATTAGTATTATTACTACAGAGAAAAAGTACTTAGGGAGGACAGGGTACAATATTTCATTTGTTAATAAAGTTAGTTTCTTTTATACCTCTTTAAAAGAGAAAAGTCCAAGAAAACAAAAAAACAACCCAGGAACAGCACTGAATGAAAGCAAGGATATTTTCACATCCACAGACATACTCTGCAGAGCAAGTGCTGTCCAATAGCAGCATTGCTCTCACTGACCCCATCTAAATCAGGACATTTCAACAGCATTACTGTTGAGTAGCAATGCCAAGGATTTGAAAACACACCCTATAGTCAGACACTCCCTCAAGTTCCCATTATGCTTTGTACTCCTGTTTTAAAAATGAACTTTTTAAACCATCTAAGGCATGACAGAAAAAAAGCATATTAATACTTCAAGATTTAGTAAAGTTTTAGCTTAATAAAAATATCACATTATTTCTATTGATATTTCTTGATACATACTACATTTTTAGTTCAGTAAATGTACAAATCTTTTTTTAATCCTCTGAAAATATATGGTACATTAACAAAAACAGACATGCTTTTTGCATACCATTAGTTTCTGCAAATTTCTGAATATCAGTCAGAGTTTTTAGTTCTTTCCTTGGGCAAGCTGATACACACAAAGCAAGAGACTTGATCTTCTGATGTACTAAATCAATGTTGCATGGATCCAAGAAGAACACATATCTAGGGAAGAAAAAAAACTACTTCAGTGTAACTGCTAACCAAAATAGAACAAAATCATTTTCATTTCAAACCAAAGGATTCAGTCAAGACTAACCTTCAGTCTACCCAAAGGAAATTTGATATTTATCACCGTTGTGTGGGTCAAAAGAACTCATGTACTCAACACAGGCCTCACAAGTACATACATATTTATATACTTTAGGATTGCACAGAAAGGATGTTGAACTCTATCAGATGCAAGTCCATTCAAACAGTACTGTTCATAAAAACAGCAGCACTTCTACCATGTCTCTTCACAGATATGCGTCTAAACATTCACAAAGCTTCATTCCAACCTTAAAGTTGACTTCAAGATTTCCAACTTTTTCTAAAAAGACCCAGCAAACGAAAGTAAGCTTGTACTTACACTGCGAAAAGGACAAAGTCCATGGCTATTTTAAAGAATGCACATAATACCAGTAATTAAGAACAGGTTTTTTTGTTTAGACTGATTTCACACACCACTGGTCTATATGACTGAGCAGATTACTTTAGTATTTATTTTGAAATAAAAAGTGTTCATATATTTCAAGTAGTAGTATCTAATGTTCAAGTGCAGTATTTTAAAGAGATTCGATTTGGTAACTTAGCATCTTGAGGCACTGTCATTTAAAACCACAGTGCATTAAGTACTTATTATACTTTCATAGCTAATATCTTCTCCTGGTTATATACTTTTCATCACAAACACTAAACCTATAGTATTGGCCTTTCATGGTATAATATAGATGCAGAACATTTTTCTATTCTGATGTTGAACAAGTCTTTCAAATTCCGACAGTTCTGTTGATATAGAATCACAGAATCATTTGGGTTGGAAGGGGCCTTAAAGCCCATCCAGTTCCAATCCTCCTGCCATGGGCAGGGACACCTCCCACCAGACCAGACTGCTCAAGGCCCCATCCAATCTGGCCTTGGACACTTCCAGGGAGGGGCATCCACAGCTTCCCTGGGCAACCTGTGCCAGCGTCTCATCACCCTCATCGTGAAGAATTTCTTCCTAAAGTCTAATCTAAATCTTTCCCCTTCCAGTTTAAAGCCATTCCATCTCATCCTATCACTACTTGCCCTTGTGAAAAAAGTCCCTCCCCATCTTTCCTGTAGTCCCTTCAGGTACTGGAAGCCTGCTATAAGGTCTCCCCAGAGCCTTCTCTTCTCCAGGCTGAACAACCCCAACTCTCTCAGGTTGTCCTCAGAGCAGGGGTGCTATGAAATATGCACTGAAATACTCTCTTCATAGGAGAACACCACCAAACAACTGCAGAAAACACCATTTTTACTTTTACAGTCTTCACAATGGGAATTCATTCTGTAATCAATGAAAATTCTGCTCCTAGAAAGCACTTGGGCCCTGGCTGAACACTTTCAGTCTATGTGCTGATTGCTGTCTAAGTTTCCCTCATGGAAAAAACATGCTATTTATTCAATCTCAGTATACAAGAATTATTACTACCTAGTAGTATTACTTCCTGGAAGTCCATCAAAACCCATCTCACCTATATCAACTGCAATGTGGTAATACACTACTTGCACTCTTAAAATGTTTTCTTTCCTTGTCCACATACCTATGAAAATTATCCAGTACTTCTAGCTTTTTTCTTAATCCATGCTACACCTCAGATCATGAAAGCCTAAGAAGCAAGAGCAAACATGAAAACTTCTGTCCTGTAGACACAGCCAAAGCAACTGTATGTGAGCAATAAGTCACTAATTCCAATGTCTTCCTTCATTTCAAATAAAACACTCTTGAGCTGATACCAGCACATACAATATCTGTGTTAACTGGACATTACTGTTACAGCTTCCTCTTAAGGAGGGCAAGTTCCTGCAGTCACTATTCCATACTGTAACGGTACGGGGAAGGAGAGAGCCAGCTCCTTTGAGGGTATCTGGTGAAAGGAGCAGCAAACAACAACCTACAGAATCAAACCTGACTGACACGTGATAAGGGAGGTTGTGATAGTAACAAAGCTGGTCAGTCATACTAATTGGTAAGGGTATGTGAAGTGTGAACATTGTTAACTTTCAGTAAGATTACTGGGATAAGTACCTTGCCAAGCTGCGATAAGGAAATGCAGGGAAGAACTCAGACATAAAATGTGAACAATTCATGATAATGAAAACAATAACCAGACACAAAGTCAGCCAATCACAGTAATTGACAGGTTATCAAGAAACAGCAGGTAAACTGAGGCTTTGCAACTGAAAAAGATGCAAATGCGAAGGTGCAAGATGCAGGACTGTGCCAGCCACCAAGGTAATGTGCACAGGATAGGATTTGTGGAGAAACAAAGTGTGAGTGATAGATCAAAAAGGGTGTCAAATAGACTGGTTGTGTGCACTTCAGTTTGACCAAGCCTGGCACGTGATCACAGTAGTCTGTGCTATCCTTTCAGTAAATCCTTTCTTAACTCTCTCTCTGCATAATCCCAGTCTCTATCCCATGTGCATGGATGCTGCAAATGCTGCAAGGACTGAGTGCCAGCTACTGGAGGGACCAACACAATGGATTTGTTACGAGCAACTGGAGTCTAAACAGGAGTTTGTGAGCCCCAGGCCTGTGGTGTCAGGTACCAAAGAGACTGGAGTCTCAGTGCCAGTGACTGGGGCAGGGAGCGGTCTTGGCCACCAGTCACTGGAGTAGGAACAAAGTGCGTCCCAAAAACAAGGAAAAAAACTAGCTGTGGATGTGAGGGGCTAAGCCCCAGTGGCTAGAGGAGGACTGTGGGTCACAGCTTACTGCTGGCTGTTGGCAAGGCCTGACTGTCTGCACCTTCCTCAAAGTGGGTCTGTACATGCATAACTCACCAGCAAACTCAAAGTTCCATCAGCTGGTAAGTAGGAGGCTCTGGGTCCTGGCAGAGCTGTCAGGTGGGCATGGGTTCTGTGATGCTATTTAGGAGAACCTGTAAGTTCACATGCCTGTGGGATAAGTGTTGGAGTGTTTGCTAGCGAGTACCAAGCTAATCCAGCTGTTGAGTATGGAGGACCCACTAGGCAGGTAAAGGGGCCAGGGATTGGTGGGCAAAGGGGCTGTGCTGGTACTTGGGGGATCCATAAAACGTGCACGTGTTTCTGAACCTGGAGTGTGTCATGCAGGTGTCTGCACTAGTGACTTTCTATTTCTGCCAGCACATGAGGAGGAGGGGATGTAGCCATGTAGGTGTTTGAGTCCCACAGTGTGGGTGCTGTTAAAGGCAGAGCCTTGTCAGTGTCCCATGTGTGTCTGTCCATTCACATCCCTCAACCCTGGCAGAGACCCTGATTGCCTGGGTGCACCGGGTTGGGCTTCAGTGGCTGGACACAAGGCTCCTCCAAATGTCCCTTAATACACATCACCGAAGGAAACCAAATCAGGAATGTCAGCACTAACCAGCCAGAATTCTGCCCACTTCTACAGTGACTTTAACTGAAGGGCCAAGCTATAATTTTAATAGCAAGAAGAAATAAACACTACAACTTCAACTTAGGCCTGGACATTCAGAAATAAAATGCAACTATAGCGCCACAAGCATCTTTGACAGAATTGTGCTGTGTTGTCATACCCTTCTACATACATAATTCAAACATCCACCATATCGTATGGTGCAGAGACAACTCTGACAGCAACAAAGCAGCTGCTAAGCAGACTCCAAACTATCAAATCTGTGGTTTCAATCCATAGTTCAGGAAGACAAGTAATTTTTTTTTTCATTTCTAGCAGCTAAAACAAGAATCAAAATGCTAGGCACAAGCATTACAGAGGAAAAGGTATTTTGGTTTTTGTTTTTAAAGCTTAATTATTCAAAGCAAATGATTTTACTGCAGAAAATTCCATACTGTGTCACCACGCAACAGGTTTTGTTCTCACTAGAAGAATGTACTTATATGCCTTATATGCAGTAATTTCAGTTATTTAGAATCAACAATAGACTAATTTGTTCATAAGAAAGTAACTTAGATCAGCAACGCAAAGACTGAAGTAAACAAGGTAATCATTTTGTTAGAGATGCTTCAACACTGCAAACAAAAATTTATTTGCTATAGGAAATCCAGTATATTAAGATCTACAACCTAGAAAGTATCTTTATGAAGTACCAGCTCTACATAGGAGGACATGGGGGTGCCGGTGGATGAGAAGTTGGACATGAGCCGGCAATGTGCACTCACAGCCCAGAAAGCAAATCATATCCTGCATCAAAACAAGCAGGAACAGCAGTTCAAGAGATTCTACCCCTCTACTGTGCTCTAGTGAGATCTCACCTGAGGTACTGCATCAAACTCTGGAGCCTTGAGCACAGGGAAGACACAGACCTGCTGGAGCAAGTCCACAGGAGGGCCACAAAAATGATCAGAGTGGATGAAGCACCCCTGCTATGAAGGTAAATTTAGAAAGCTGGGGTTGTTAAGCCTGAAGAGAGAAGGCTCCAGGGAGATCTTACAGTGGCTTTTTAGTACTAAAAGAAGGCTTAGAAGAAAGATGGAGAGAGGCTACTTATGAGCGCTTATAGTGATAGGACAAAGGGTAAAAGTTTTACACTAGAAAAGGGTAGATTTATATTAGATATTTTTTACAATGAGGGTGGTGAGGCACTGAAACAGGCTGTCCAGACAAGTTGTGGATGCCTCATCCCCAGAAGTTTTCAATGACAGTTTGGATGAGCCTTTAAGCAACCTCATCTAGGTCCCTGCCCACGACAGAAGGGCTTGGCTAGATGACCTTTAAAGGTTCCGTTGAATCCAAAACATTTTATGGTTCTATGATTCTTTGATCTTCACAATCTACTTTTCTGAAAATTCAGTTTTTTAAAAGAACCTCTGAAATACGGCACAGTAAAAAATTTACTTGAGTAGAACTAACCGCATGTAATTTTTAATACATTTACCTCCTGTCATAATAAAATACAGAAATTCTAAGCTCATTTTTACTTTTAAGTTGATTCTATACCTAAAGGAAAATAAGAAAGGAGCTTATTCAAAAAACATAGTGTCTGAATATAAGGTCAAGTTGTCCATCCTGAGGCATGTAATTAAAAATGAACTTCAGTACAACTTCTCAAAATGCGTAACATTTTTTTTACAAATCTTCCTTATGCTTTACTAGCATTTTGAGCTTATATTTCAATGTGTTTCTTTTTTTCCCCTTCTGAAAGAAAAATCCAGATTGGTAGGCAAGGAATTAAAAATATTACATAATTTCAAAAGCATCAGAGGTTAAAAAAAAAAGGCATTGACAGTTTTGGCTTCTGACTGGTTGCTTACTAGACAAGTGTCCTATTATCTATTCAAGCCCATGAGAAACACAGTAGTCTCCTCTTCTCTTGCAAAAACTGGAAGACAAAGCATTATCATTTTGTACACTACCCTTTATACTGGAAGAACTGTGGCAAATCACATGAACAAAACCATCTTAATTTCAGGTATTTTGTACCCTCTTACACTTGTCAGAGTCATCATCTTCCTTTAGCCCTCAAGGCACCTCTGTATAGGCAAATGAGTACTTTACAGAACGTCTACAAGCACCTTATTACAATAACAAAGAAGTGAATTAAGCGATCACACCCAATCTCAACAAACTATAGGCAGGGCATATACAGTTCCACTCAACCAAATTCTCAATAGGTGTGATGCAAATTTGCTCTGTGTTTTCCCACCACCTGAACCCCAAGCATTTTCATGAGTCAAAGGCATTTATCAAGGTGGAATGCCACCCTAACTCTTCCCTATAGCAGCACGTCCACATTTTCTCATACTTGATTGAAAGAGCACAAACTGCAGTTCTCTCCAAGTAGCAAAATATTGGTGATCAAAAACTCAGACCAAATTAGCATTTCAGGGACTTGTATTTGGCTGTCACAGTTATCGTTCATTTGCAATTAAAAGGTCATTTTTTAACACCCTTACAACTGCCTGAACTTGAAAAGCAATGAGCTTATATGAAGTAGATAAGTTTAATGAGAATTCAGCACTAGGGCTAGACAATAATCCCACATCTGACTCTAGAGCACAGTCTATTGGAACTGTACTGTGTTTTCTTTGCAAAAATAAAAAGATGCCCGATTCACTCTTTGTTGACGAGACCAGGCTGAAAAATCCTCTTCCCCAACATTTCATCTCAGTGGTTTCATCCTACTTCACGCACACGAATCAAACCACAGGCCTGTGAGAACTCCACTTTCCTCCCTTACCACCCAGACTTTTATACCCACACAGACCACATCCATTTGACTTCCTCATTACAGTGTCTGTGGGTTGCTGTCATTCACAAGGAAGAAAATGTTATTTTTACTGATATTTTAGCTTTTCTGCCTTGAACTGGGAAATGAGGAAAGAATTACCCTGGAAGCAGAATGAAATGAGAATAACTTCATGTTTCCAGAACAACTTTTGTAGAGCTTAAAGCACTTTCTTTCTCTAAACAAACTGAAAAGTACAGGCAGGCAGAAGAGTTTGTTTTTACAGTCTATCTGAAAAGTACTCCCATAAAACAGCATGAAATACTCTCATGAACCGCACCTCAGACGCTGCAAGAACTCCATCTGCTAAAGACAGATGCAGAGCAGATAGTTTCTTCCAAAAAATTGCCAAACAAATTTAAAAATTCCCATAGTGTGTGAGAGTGGGAAGGATCACTCACTTATGTAAGAACTGGCCTCTTCCAAAGCTGGGTACCCTGCACTGTATGAGGCACTTTACTGTGAACAGTTATAAAATAATCTGCCTTGGTAAAAGATTTTTGCTCACTCTCAACCAAACAGAGGTGATGATATCCCATATGAATGGAACTGTTCATTTGCTTAGGTCATTCTTCAAGCCATGATACCTTACTAAGACTTTGACAAGCAATTGGCTCTATCAACTGTCTTTAAAATAGTGTCTATTTTTATTTACTGTCTTTCGATCTTGCCTTTATAAGATGAAATCACTTAGCACTGGTAGACATTTCTTGACCTGATTTCTGTCACATGTAGGAGTTTTACACTAATAATTGTAAGGTGTCCAATTTTCTCCACCTTCACGTAAACTCAGACACCAGTTATTTCTAAATGTAAGCAAGTTTAAAACTATAATTAAGGTTTGTGTTTTCTCTGAAAACACACAAATGACAATTTCTTACCTAATACACCCAATTTTAGAAAGTGCTACAATATTTATATAAAAAAATAGGAAAATTATGCGGCATAAGTTTTAAGCCCTTCAACCATACTGGAAGCTGTGGTTAGATTAAGAAATTATTATTATTTTGGCAGGAAAAAAATCTGTAAAAAGTTTTATTTAATTCATGTTCTTCTGGTAACACACCAATTGCCTAGCCATATTAAATCTTAAATCAAATATTTAGAAATCTTTAGTACAGCAACTCAAAATAAGCAGATCTTAGGAAAGTATCCTTCCAAAATAATTCATATAAATTGTAGATTTTATGTTACTCTGAAAGTATAAAGTGGAAGGCTATCATACTTAGAAATTAAAGACTTCTTAGTTGTTTGAAGTAATCAGCAGTGAAAGAAGCATCTTTTTTTGTCAGTTAGTACCACTGTTCTTAGGTTAGACTGGATAATTTACTTTCTGAAGTCACCCAAATGGTAAAGATGCACTCTGAGCACTGACTGGCAGACACACCTCAGATGTTTGTAGAATATATATAAGCTGAGTTTTTATGTGCTGGATATATCCCATCTCCCCTTTAAACTCAGTGGCAGAAACTGAGCATACAACAACAAAATCAAACTATTTCTATATAGATTTCAAAGACCGGCTCCCAATCATGAGAACATTTGTCATACCTAAAACTCTAGCAAACAAGAATCTTCAGCCGCCTGATACAAGCTCCTACTTGAAGTAGATGCTAAGAAAGTGAAATTCCTCAATGTTTTAGCTGTATTCATATTGCACATCTCTCAACATCTAATCTCCATGTACTGTTGCTGGGTGCTACAAAAGATGGTTGTTCTCGAAGCGAGAAAAGTGGAGAACGACAAGTAGGGATGAGTTAGCATATACCTTTTCCCATTTTATTGAAAACCACTCCCAAAGGAAGAAAGGTTTTGCCTTTCCTGGTTTATGGAATGAATCACATACTCACTTCTTGTTTGTGAGGTCCAGACCACTGTTGACTATCCCCTCCACCTTGACATTTTTCTGTCCACAAATATTTCCGTAACTGTCATATCCTGAAAGTAGTCTTGCAGCTGCTCCTGTAGCTATTGAAAAGCCACAGATAAAACCCTGGAAGAGAAAAAACCCCACAGTTTGGCTCTGTTTGACAGCTGGGAAGAAACAATTTCATTCATTTGCTTAAGTGGAGGTTCTTTAAAAAATCTTTCAGACTGAAAAAGGAAAGCCAAGGACCATCCACAGAGAACCATTCCGCAATTATAAAATTGAATGCAAGCCAAAAGAGGATTCAGACATCTAACATTCCATATTATCCAAGTGTAGTTAGAAAATCTTGTAGGTATTTTGGGAGTTATATCGTCAGTAAGTGGCGTATGAAGCACAACAGAGGGCAAGGGCAGGCAGTGAAGGAGAGCTACAAGCAGAGATGGACCTGTCAAGGGTTGATAGATATCTTAGTTAGAAGGTAGAAAATCCCAAAGAGTCCAGATTTTCTTGCTTTATTTTTTTCTTACTTCAAATGATGTGCTTTCAAAGTTGAGCTACCATGAAGAGGCCTATCTGACGCAAGTTCTTTTTAAGGAAATCCTCTAAAGGAAGTGACCAGGTTCAGATGCTGGGATCAAATGCAGGGAAGAAACAGACACATAGCAAGAGAACGCAAAATAGCTCAGAGTAATGTGGAAAATACCCCATGTTAAGTAGGTCTTGCTGTGAACTTTCAGCAATACTTCACTAACAAAACCATGATCAAGGCAGTGATCATGCAACAGAAGACTGGCCCCAAAGAATCATTAGCTCTCTAGCAACACCACTGACAGAGAAATGTGAACCATTGGCTCACTTCCACTAGTACCAATTAACTGTTTTTGCAGAAGAGGCAAACTAAGATTTGAGAAGAGGAAGCAGAGTAAACAGCTGAGACAAATGGATGGAGCAACAGAGAGCAGCGACAGGATCAATGAGATGATGACAGCAGGTAATGAAGTTGGCATGGGACAGTTAAAATGTGGGTAGTATTAAAGGTCTGAAGATACAGGAGAGTCATGTTCTCTGATGGAAAGGCTATCACTATAAAGAAATTCCAGACAGCAAGATGGTCATTATCTTTCTCTTGCCAATGCGCTAACACACTTATATTAAAAAAACTTAATACTCAGAGTGAAAACAAGGCTAAAGTTGAGCAAAAGGCCAACACAAGTAATAATTAAAGCTGATTTCCAGCACTCACTTTCAATTTCTCGGATCCCTTACTAGTCTGTAAAGGACATACCAGCATGCATTTTACATCTAATAGTACTCAGGTTCTTCAATTTCTTCCCTACAGACAGGGTAAGGGAAATCATGCAATCCTTCTCCCATCCTAAGCTAATTTACAACAGTGCAAAGGTGCCCTCCTGACCCACCACAATACCTGACCTTTCAAGTGAAGGCCTCTAGAAGAGTAAGAAATACGACATTTGACCCAAGAAGATAATTGCTCTATGTATCATATTGCTTAGCTGAAGAAATCTGGGACACTTACTCACATCAGATTAATTTATAAATGGGGAAACAGGTAGGCAAAGATTGAGTAATCAGGGAACATCAATAAAGGCAAGAAAAAAACAACCACAGAAAAGAGCTGCTTGTTTCAGGAAGTGCTGTGCCTTTTATGATTTTAAGTGATTCTCCCCCTAAACTCTGCTCTGGTGAGATGACATCTGTAATACTGCGTTCAGCTTTGGAGCCCTCAACAGAGGCCCACAAAAAGTGATCAAAGGCCCGAATCATCTCCTCTGTGAAGAGCTGGGGTTGTTAGCTTGGAGAAGAGAATACTCTGAGGAGATCTTATTATGGCCTTTCAGCACTTAAGGGAGGCTTGTAAGAAAGATGGGGAGAAACTTATTAGCAGGGCCTTTAGCAATAGAACAAGGGGTAATGGTTTTAAACTAAAAGAGCAGAGGTTCAGACTAGATACTAGCAAGAAATTTTTCACACTGAGGATAGTTAAGCACAGGAACAGGTTGCCCAGAGAGACTGTAGATGCCCCATTCCTGGAAACATTCAAGGCCAGGTTGGATCGGGCTCTGAGCTATGTAACCTTGTTGAAGATGTCCCTGCTCAGCACCTGGGACTTGGATTAGATAACCTTCACAGTGCCTTGCAACTAAGACCATTCTATGATTCACACTGCAGTGACAATACAACTCATGTGATTTCATAGAATCATAGAATCTTCTGATTGGAAAAGACCTCTGAGATCATTGAGTCCAACCGCACCCATCATCTGCTAAACCATGTCCCTCAAAAACTCATCTATCCTTTTTTTAAACACCTCCAGGATGGTGACTCAACCACCTCCCTGGGCAGCTGTTCCAGTGCCTGACCACCCTTTCAGTAAAGAAATTCTTCCTAATAGCCAGTCTGAACCTTCCCTGGCACAACTTATGGCCACTTCCCCTTATCCTGTCACCTGTCACTTGAGAGAAGAGATCAACACTCGCTCTTCCACGGCCTCCTTTCAGGCAGCCATAGATACTGATGAGGTCTCCCCTCAGTCTCCTCTTCTTTAAGCCAATTTAAGCCAGTGACAAACTTTGTGGAAAGAAAAAGAAATTTTTCAGTGGAACAACTGCAAAGACCAGAGACAAAGGGACAGAGAAAAGAAAGCTGACAGCACAGAAATCTCAAACTCCTAAGAGATGCTGCTTACAATGCAGCAGTGACAGACATCCCCTGTTTACAAAGAGCAGCATACTTAAGTCCATGAAACAAAACAAGATGGAAAGCAGCGTATTTCTAGTTTTCACTAATCTTCAGCTCTTTATATTAAAAAAAACCCAAACCATAAAACAAAGTACACAGTGCTGTGAGAAAGGTGACAGTTTTATCACACAGAACAAAGGCAGGATAACTTGGAAAGAGAGATTTTACTGTTAGCAATAAGGGTGTTAATAGTAGTTGTTTCTACTAAGCAGCCAAGAAAAAAAAGTCAACTGTTTGATAACCAGAATATTTGTTCTTAGCAGGAAGTGTACTATGATTCACAGAACGATTTACCAGACTCAAACCTATCACTTCTGGGTTATACACTGTTCCATAAGGAACATGAGTCAAGTAATACTTTACTAACCTGAAAATCACGTAGCAAGTGGTACTGGAGTTTCAGGGAAAGAGGAGCTACAGCAAGAACTGGCACAAATAATAAATCATGGATCCCTACCAAAGGCCTTTGCTACGTACATACTACACCTTTCTGTTCTACAGCTGATAGTTCCCATGCCAGCATACCCTGACCTTAGCCAGTGACTAAGTTATTGAAGGCGTGTACAATTTCTTTCTAATGAATGCAAACTCTTGAACCACACAACATTCACAGAATCCTTTGAGTTTCACTCACCATTCCTACACAGAAAAGGATGAATAACAGCAGCCACGGTACATCTGTGCAGCTGTGGTCCTCCAGAGGCTTCCACTCCCGCTTGGAGCTCTTGTGTGGAAAAAAGAGAGGTGAGGTTAACAACATTTTTTAAATTGTCCTGTGCGCATAATAGCAAAAGGCAGAAAATGATTCTTCAGGTCATTAACATACTACAGGAGTTATCTTTAAACACTACATAGCAAAAGTAGCTTGTTCAAAAAACTTAAGGCTCATGAAAGACACTTTAAAAGTAGTGCCTCGAAGTAGTGCCTAAAAGTAGATCCACGAAGAATTATTTATGCAAAAATCAGCTAATATACCCAGTATTTACCCACAGAACAGGTCATTTTTGCTTATTTTTTTATTAACAGAAAAGAGAGGCCAACAGCTTAAAGTTTTCAAATGCTCCTAAGTTTTAGAATACTATTGGCAAGTATAATAAGCACAGTGCATACACCAAGGAGTTAGTATGTTGCTGCCAAGAGGCAGATGAGTTTAACATTTCAGCAAACAAATCCCTAGTCAGTAATGCCCATGGGCCAGAAAGGAAGCGTCGAAATACTCAATGACGCAGGCTCTGTTGCTAAGCATTAAGAGGTAGTTCTAAGCAATTCAAATAGTTTGCTGCTCACGAGGCAGAATTTCTCAAGTGTGTATACTCTGCTAAGATAATTCAAATCTGTCAAAAATGGTCGTTTTGCCACCTAAGCAAAATGTTTTTAAGAAAAGAATGAGCATTGGCCATAGCACAAAACTAACCATTGTATCAGAATTTGATTATTTTAACAAAACTATTGATTACAGTTACTTTTAAAAACACGCAGTCACACGGACAAGGTTTTTCAATTAGTTTCCAAATACTAACTGTTCATGTATGTTCTCACAGCCTCCTCCCAGAGAAACTGACGCGCTATGGCCTAGACAAGTGGTCTGAGTGGTGGGTGAGGAACTGTCTGACAGGCCTTACTCAGAGGGTGCTGGTAAAAAGTTCTTTCTCAAGTTGGCAACCAGTCACAAGCAGGGTCTCCCAGGGAACGATATTGGGCCAAAAGCTGTTTAATATCTTCATAAGTGACCTGTATGTTCAGAGCAAGAGCACCCTGATGAAGTTTGCAGATGACACCAAGTTGAGCAGGGAGCTTGACACTCCAGAGAGAAGAGTTACCCTTCAGAAAGCCCTCAACAGGCTGGAAGAGAGGGTTAGCAGGAACACTGTGAAGTTCAATGGAGATAAGTTTAAGGTCTTGTACCTGGGAATATGTAACCCTGCAGTGCAGCTCATATTGGGTTCCACTTGGCTGGAGAACAGCTCTATGGAGTCTTGGTGGACAACATGCTCAACATGAGCGAACAGTGTGCTGCTGCAGCAGCAAAGAAGGCCGACAGGATGCTGAAGTGCATCAAGAAGGGCATCACCAGCAGAGATAAATAAGTCATTATCCCACTCTACTTAGTTTTGTCAGACCACACCTGCAGTACTGCATCCAATTTTGGTGTGTCCCCCCCCCGCTATATAAAAAAGATGCGGACAGCCTGGAGAGAGTCCAGAGAAAGGCCACTAAGATAATCAGAGGACTAGGAAACTACCATATCAAGTAAGGTTGAGAGACCTGGGTTTGTTCAGCCTTGAGAGAAGAAGCTTTAGGGGAGACCTTATTACCATGTACCAGTAAATAAAGGGTGTCTAACAAGAGGATGAAGACTGTCTTTTTATGAGGAGTCACATGGAAAAGATAATGGGTATAAGTTGCTCCTGGGGAGATTCCAATTGGATTCCAGAAGAAAATTTTTCACCGTGAGAACAGGTAAACATTAGAATAATCTCTCCAGGGAAGTGGCAGATTTCTCTACACTGGACACTTCTAAGGTTCAACTTGGCGGGTGCTGGGCTATCTCATTTAAACTACATATCACCTAAAAAGGTTGGACCAAGTGATCCCTGAAGTACCTTCCAACCTGGCATTCTATGATTCTATGTCTACTAAGACCCCAAAAACGCACACATTGTTTCCATCTGAGGAACAAAAGAAGACTGATACAAAGAGAACATAGAAAAGCTCTTTTCTCAGACAGAGCAAAAGCGGTAACCTATTCAAATTTTTTATTTCTTTTTCCTCTTGAAACTCTGAAGCATCCTCAAGACTGTGTTGGCAAGGTAGCAAATATCAAAGGTCAGTACCAAATTAAAACAGAATGGTTGGATGAAATGCCAACAGCTTTTATCTCTAGTATGTATTTTTATCAAAAAAGCTAGAGCATGTAACTTCTGATATTAGCAAGGCAGTTTTTTGATATTCATTACTTCAGTTTTTGCTAATTCACAAGCACAAAGCAACTTTTCAAATACTACCATTAGAAAAGTACGAATTGAGTACAATATAAATGAAATTCTGCAAGAACCATGCTTCAAAAAGCACAATTTTCTAAATAGTCTAGCTTTGCATTAGGGAATTCCATGCTACGTTTGCAGGCTTGTATTCAGGAAGTCCCACCAGCAGATGCTATATTTTTAACTCAAACTGACCAAATTGACTTTGAGTTCTGAACAGTCAAGCTTCTTTTTATTTTACTCAATAACTAGTAGTGAGAGGTGCTAAAAGGTCATATTGTGCACTTTACTACACTCATTCAACAAAACTGTCTTCTGATCCTGGTGGTTTACACTTATAACTAACAAGCTATTCAAGCTTAACATTTAGAACAAGATTGTGACATTTATATTGTTATAATTAGCATAAACGTAATTGCATAAAATATATAAAGGTTCATTCTTCCAATTATTAAGTCTATTCCCACTCTGGATTCTTTAGAGATTTACTTTTATTTACAAACAGCAGAGATAAATTTCAGCTGTAGCTGCACCTTAACAGTAAGCTGTCCTTGATGAAAGAGGGAGCAATATGATGCACTGCACATCATGATTTGTTAGGTTTTATTGTTTTGGTTTAGTTTTTTATCATCTCTGTATCATCTGCAAACAAAAACCTTTTAACAGGATTTTTAACAGCCAGCAGACATCTTCTGGAATAGCTGTGGCAAAGATTTAGGTTGTCTAACTAGTCACAGATACGATAAGTAATCAATTTTATTTATTAAGTGGACTACAATTACTATGTCAAAAAGAAACCTGAAATGCCACAGAGTAGCACATAGTTGCATGGCTAAAGTTAAGCTTTCTCTTGCAGTAGAAAAGCATGAAGAATGATGACAAATTAGCGCTGAGCTTTTCTAGTTGAATTTAGAGCTATATGGTCTCAAGAAAGCAAGTGCTGGTATCCAAACACACACAAAAAAAGGAGCTATTTTCTTGGTACTAATTGCATACAGTCACTTCAAAACAAATACAGAAGCTCTGCCCTCCATATTCCTTTCTCCCTGCCACTTCCAAAATATATCTTTGCAGCACATCTCTTCTGCATAATGTAATATACTTCTTTTTAGGTGTCAGCATAGCACAAACCCAATGGTTACTGCTCTCACTCTTACCTGCAATAGATGTACTGGATGCTACCATACAATCACTCACCTGCCCTAGAGTGCAACACATACATAAGAGAACCAAAAAGGGTAAAAATATGGCATGTCAGCACATTACTGTAGATGTAGGGAGCTACAGAGAAATTTTTTTTAAATACAAAATGGCTTGCGCAATGTACAATTTGGGACTGGTGCAACTGAAGCAAGAAGCCAAGTAAAGAACATCTGGAGTATCACATATATAGATAATCAAGCTGTGGATAAGCACCAAAGATGTGAGTAAGATCAGGATAAAGACGGAATCTGCCATCAAGAGAAGATACTGCAACATCATGAGAATGACAGCAGAAAGGAATCCTAAAATCTTGGGGTGATCCTATGGTTTATGACAAAGAAAATGAATTTACTACTGTGAGAGATGGGCTGAATTAAGGACAGTGAAAAACTGGCCTGAGTAAAATCCACTGAATGAAAAGGAGACAAAGGGAGAGATTAGACTCTAGGCTTTTCTTTGGCTAGTGAGTTTAAGCCAGCAACTAGAGAGTTATTATTAATAATGAATAATTATTTATAATAATTTTATTAACAATGAATAAATTATTCCAATTTGCATATGAACACACAGATTGCAAGAATACAGTCACAGCTTTATTCAGGTAGTTAAGGACAAAAAATAAAACCAAACTAGAACAAACACAACTCTCCAATTTTTCAGCCCAAAGTAATTCTCAGAAGAGATCTACCACAAAGAACGTCCCATCAAAATCCCACATGATGATTCATTACTCACAAGGAAAAGCAGTCTTCCAAACTGGTAATCTAACTCCAGAGCTACTACACACAGTGTTAAGAAAGCCAAGAATAAATAAAAAAGCCAGCAAAGCCGAAACAAGTTAAACTTCATGAGATACCTGTTACATAAGCTGTGCTGTTCTCGCACAAGAGAAGGCTTCCAAATGCAAGTTCTCTGAACTCCTGGAAAGCCCACGTCAAGGATAAATTGTTCACTTTTAAGTAATACTATATAAAATCTTACACATCAAAGAAATGTAGTGATCCAATATTCTCCTACTTCAGCATTTGTTTTAAATCAGTTAACCTTTAAGTAAAAAATAACAGAAAATTAGACAGAAAAGTTGTAATAGTTTTTAAACAGAGATGTGCACAAATAATTTTGACATTCCCTCTTAAAAAACTAATAAATTATTTTTGTTTAATTTTTTTTCTTTCTGTTTGGTTTCAACACAAGATGAAGATGCTACAAAACATCCAGATTTCCATTTTGAGGCACTGCGAACAGATTTTTGCATTTTCTACGGTTAAAATGGCTCTTTTTTGTTTTTTTTTCTATTCAATACTGAATACAAGACAACACTTTGACTTATCCATCTAAACAATCAAGCATACATTTACAATGTTTTTTTCAGATACTAGCATACTCAGGTACTTCAGCATTTTGGTCCATTCCTCACTTATCAGCTCCTGTATTGCTTTAAGGATGTGACTTTTCAGACCACATACAATTTCTGAAACTTCAGTTAGTTCAGCTGGTAGGTTACAGTACTGCCAGACATAGACCTAGCGTATGGAAACTTCAGCACTGCTTTCACCATTTGCATTTATACATTGTTTGACCTCTCCTTAAAGACTGGATAAATTCACAAAATAAATCCATCCACTACTCTCCCCTCACCGGTGCACAATCAATTTTTAACCTCTTTTGGTCTCTCCTTTTATATTACATCCACTTGCCAAGTTTTTTGCATCTCTATCACAACAGCAACTGCATACCCTTTACAAAGATTTTTTCACTAAAAGCATTCACAAAATTTAAGAAAATTTAAGACATATCTTTCTTTCACAGCACTGTTGTGCTAGGCTTTCAGTTACTAACACTGGTATGCATGAATATCTGAACTCCTACCTGGGAGCTGGAAACAGCTTCTGATTTTTTTTCTCATTTAGGTTTTCTAATATTTAAGAAAAACTCAGCTTTTTTTTTAATAGCCTCCTTCTCTGCAGCAACAGTCCAACCTCAGCTTTTCATTAAGCTCACAAGAATGCAACTGAAGCTTTCAATCTGCTGAATTAGCTATTGCTGCTAAGTTAGCTAAGTTGGATCAATGATTCTTAAGACTTATTTGGGGAGGGAACAAGTACTTTCCTCTAGGAATGTGTGTAATCTGTGCCAAAGATTTTTTAGTTCTTCTTAAGCCTAAGTACCAGCAGCCTACATTACTACAAAAGGATTACAGACGTTAACTTTTCAAATAGCTTAATTTTTTTTCTCTGCAGAGAGTCAGTATAGAAAAACTTGGAATATTCATTTGTAACAATTTCTAACCAGTTTCAACAATGATAAGAAGATACTGAAAATCTTGAGTTACAAGCAATTCAAGCTTTTTTCTTTGTAAATGAAAGGACATTTTTTATCATACTTTCAAAAATCCTCAGGGATACTATTAATGATGTGGCAGTTTAAGGTAATTTGTTATGAAACCCCATGCTAAAAACCCCTAACTGCACCCCATTTCAATCCTCTGTTGTTTTATCACCTTAATATAGCATCTGGCTTCACAGTATATATGACTGTAGCTCAATGCAAAAGAGCAAGTATAAATGAGTGCTGCTTGTATACGTAAACCAAGGAATTCAGAAATTACTGTATGGCTATTTATCCACAAAGGAGACAAAGTCTCAGCACGCACACAGCATTAATAAACAGCTCCTACAAGAAAAAAAGATACTCATCCTGACTGGGATCTTTTGCGTGAAACTCCCACTGAGTTCTGCAGAACCTACTTTTCCTACAAGGAACCCTGGTTCTGATAAAGTGCCAGAGACTCAGTTGATTGTACAAAATCAGTTTATTCCAACAACACTGTGAGTATATAATACAGTCATTTTACACCTATAATGCAAGTTCGATGCTTCAGAATTTGTGGATCTATTTGCAATACCATGCATACCACAAAACGACATGTAAGGCATGGTCCACTCTTGCTTTCTCCTTGGAAAATGGGCAAGCTAGGTTAGACGTTGCTACCAAGAAGTCAACTAGTCCAGAAGCTGTCCTGCATGCTAAGTTTAGAACTAAAACTTCACACGCTACTGAAACATCCTCACACTGACAAAAAAAGGACAGTTCCTGAAGCATTTGTCAGTGTTGCCCAATGACTATTTAAGCAGTCGACTCTTGACTCATTTTATGTATCTTTACAAGCTGAAGAACAATCCCAATGACATGCTGGCCTTTACCATGAAGCATACCAACTATGAAAAAAGAGGAACAGCAATTTGCTGTTTTACCAAAATGTCTCCAGTGCAAGGATGCAACTTTCCATTTTATCAGACAGCATGGCATTTTTCTGTCCAAGACATGGTACAACTTTCTACACTAGACATCTGTTTAAGAGAAGAACTAGCAGCAAATGCATACAGTCCTAACGAAACTTCTTCCAGTTCTGAACAGATCTTAATTCTAGAGCCTAAGTAAGAAAAGGAACTTATTCCTGACCCCCAAGTACTACAAGTTTAGGAGGTCTCTGGATAGCTCTAACTTGAAGCCTAAAACCAAGACATGAATCCCCTACTTCACGAGCAGCTGTAGCCATTTTGAGCTTAAATGAAGAAAGCAGCCATTCCTCTCCTTTCATTGTGCATGTTAAACTGCAGTGAATAAGATGACCAGCATGCTGCATCTGCACTACGTTTTGACCACAAAGTGGTTAAAACATACATCATACCAATTACAAGTATAATTTGTAATTACAGACTAAGTTTGTCTCACTGTAAACATGAATCAGTAACTACTTCAGGAAAACAGATAATTTCTTTGCAAACACAACCAACTTAGTAGATAATGACTGATCTGAATAAATGTGTAAAACATCATAACGTAGAATTAAAACTGGCAAGTTGTTTCACATTTTCACACAAAAAAAAATAGGCAGCTTTTAACCTGTTAAAGCCACTCCACAAAAGAACTCATACTCAGGGGGAGGGAAAAGACATGGATATTTTCTAACACTTCACAAATAAACAGAGCATAGAGTCCCTGACAACGCCAATATGAAAGTCTGTGTTTGTTACCTCTAGGGAGAATCAAGTTCAGAATTATTTTAGGATCTTATATTACCCTTAAGATTGGATGACACTGTTCCTAGAAGTTCAAAGATCTAACCCGCCCCAAACCACCTTACTTCCCCACACAAGCACAATTCTGAGAACAAAAACAGCAACTCAAGTAATCTAGTTCTTTATACAAAATCATGTGGTGACTGCATTCTGTTTAAGTCTCCAAAATTAAGTCTTGAAGTGTTAAAACGATTTTCAGTTCATGACTTCAACTATGGTACAGTTTTTTATAGAAAACCTCTTATTTACTGCACCACGAAGCCTAAGAACACTGTGTGAAGTTGCCCTAGTTAAAATGCCCACTGATACGTACTGACTTCCAGTGCCCGACCTGTTCAGATAAAGCACCAAGTAATAAGCTTCCTCCAGTTCAACCAAATTCAGATGATTCTCTCAGGTTCACAATAAAACTGACTTACACAGCAAATTATCAGTATGCGTCCATTACTAGAGGAGGCACACACCCTAGCAAACCCAGACTTTTGCTCTTCTGAACTATACCAGTTCCCTGGAAGAATGAACCATGCTGTTTCAATAAAAACATCTCCATAAACACATTAAAAAAAATTCTTAGTGTAGATTTGTCCCTGACCTTCCTATGGGGAAGAGCAGTATTGCTCCTACCCCAGAGAGTTAGATAGTGTTCTCCTGGCAGGAAGACGCGTGAATTAATTCCCACCAACTTGCAGAACCAAAGCTCAGCCTCCCACTTCCAAGGGCCAAGTGAGCTTGTCATTCCAGTACTTTTACAGCTACAAGTGGCAGCAGTCTCTGGAAAAAAAAGGAAAATAATACAGTCTTCCCGGCATGTGCCCTCCACGATGACAATGCCTTCTGGGTAACAAGCCCACACACCTCTGAGTGATTCAAAAAGGGATTGCATTACATAACACGCAAATCAGAGTGTCAACTAACACTCTTTTTTGTGGAATTTCTGCTTTAGTCTCCTTCTAAAACACTTTATTTTTCAATTTACTGCAAAGTAGACATTAGTCACACTTGGGGATTTTACTGAGAGCCACGTGCCAGTACCTCACATATAAGCACCCATGTCCTCATTTGCCTAATAACCTCACATCACCACTTGTAGTCTGATGTCTTGTCCACTGAAAAGATACATCTCTTCTTTGCAAGTATGAAACTCAAAGTTCCCGCTAGAAGTTTTCTGATGGTGTAATACTACTTCAAAGCTATCCACCAAAGAGTAATGAATGAATACTTTGCTTCTCTTCAAAGACTAAATGTATCACCAATTTAATGTGTCCACACCTGCTGCTTCACTAATATTCTCACACTACACACACAGTATTTATGAGTTTCAACATAATGTAAATAAATTTGAGAGCACAAAAGACAGTACTCAACATTATTGATGGTGTAATACAAAGATTTACCCTGAAAACTCATACATGGAGACTTTACTTACGAATCTGACACATGCTGGGTTGTATATAATTTTTGACTCATTTCAGTCAACTAATATTAAACATTGCTTCTAAAACTCCTTTATGACATGCTTCCACCTCAGTCTACAACTTAAACATTTATCCTGAATAATAACACAACACAGCTAATTAAATACAGAGTTGAAACCATCAGCACACATGCTGAGGTTTGGAAGTTTAGAAACAAGGCCATCTGCAGACAAAACCCCAGGTTTTAATCTTCAAAGTATTTAGTACTTGTTTCTTTTCATCATTACACTTTAAGCACTTACTTTAAAGCAGCAATAAATAAGAATGGTTTACAAATATCACAGTAATTCTTTTAAAGGAATAAAACCACCCATTTCACTGCATGTTTGGTATGTCCATGGTTCTTAATCATTAATAAAAAGCAGTCACCAAAACAAAACAAAAAACCACCAACAGTTCACTTTTGAAGATTCTTTGTATCTACTAAGTTACTTCTTCACATTGCATTTTGTCATTTTACATCCTGTTTAACAAATTCTCAGATTTCATTCTTACTACAAGACTGCAAATCCCAACTCACAAAATACTTTCAGACACTGGACTAGTAAAAACTTTTTCCAACTGCAACGCAAGCTTTGTTTCCAAGTGTGTTATTTTTACCACAACATGACAGAAGATAAAGAAAACACAACAGCAGAACTGTCCAAATAGTGGGCTCCACAGAAGATGAAGGACATTCCACGGAAAACACTGCCCCTGTTCTTTGCACTCTCTTCGTTTGTGATGAGTAGTTTTCTCTAAAAGATTTTTTTCACACTTTTAAAGTGCCAGAATTCAAGACCAAAAATAGCACAGCTGTTTAAGAGCTTGTGTCCTGCACAATACTGCTGCGAAAAACGATGATGTTGCCACTTACCAGAGACATGCATAGCAGTTTGTCAAAGTCTTCTTTCAGAAAGCAACCCTACATTCAAAAGAGTTTATCAAAAGAGTATTTTTGCATTGCATTTACAATCTTTGCAGAAAAACTTCCTACCTTTCAAAGGCGAATCCCTACTTGGTGGAGAGTTCTGCGAGGTTAGAGGCTTATATTTGCACATGTCAACACAAATACAGTGTAGTCCTTGTGGTACTACACTGAACACTATGAATTAACTGTTGTATACATTGGCCATTGCCACTCTTCCATATTACCGTGTATGAAAGCCAAAAGACTGAGAAATTAAGACTCCAATAGCCATATTCAGTTACATTTAAAGGATGTCACCAGCACAGTAAAAACTCCATTACCTTTAAGATCAGAAAAACTTTAAGTTTACATTTGGTTGGGGTGGGGTTTACTTAGCTCCTCAAACACAAAATCCCAATTTACAGGTCTAAAATTCTGACATAACAAGAAAGAAAACCACTCAGGATTACAATAAAAGGGCAGTGGAACCAATGCTAAGGCAGCCCTACCTGATCTACTGAAGAGTTAAAGAGGAGAATGGAAAGAAAAGTATGTCCAGCCCTTAGTTTGTTATATAAGCCTACGTCCTTATAAGTTGGCAAATATTTTTCAGGTTTTGCAGCAAACAAGGGGAATCTGACAGAGCATTTCCATGACATGCTTATTATGACCTTGAACAAAATACTTCAATGGGTTTCGTATTTGGATACTATGGATCAGTATACAACATTCAGAAGTGTCTTCCTGAATCAAATAACGTATCTGAAGAGCAGCAAGAGTGATTTCAATTTAAAACCAAAGAAAACCAGGCCAGAGTTCATTTCTGCTCTAAACAGCTACTTAACTACATCACAGCTATTAAGAGCAGATATCAGGCACAAGTCACCATGTTCTGCTCATCATGACCCTTCATCATACTCTAGCAATATTACCGTTTAAAATAGTGACAGTGAGAAATGTAAAAATGCAGTATGGAATTTCAACTTTTCTATATACTGCAATCATCTCCTATCTCATATTCTTGCAGGGCATTGCACACAGTGTTAAATCATGTTAAAGCAGAGAAAATTAATCTTAGGATTGTAAAGCTGAACTTCAGAAAAAAGTTGACTCCTCTCTTAAATATGTATATACATGTTCTTGAGGCCTTTGTCATACAACTGTACATTTTTAATCCATATTATAATTTTGCTTACCCAGGAGATTAAAAAAACCCACCCCCTGCGGACAGAAGGCCAATGAATGCAATTAAATTTACTTACCTGTGAAACTTTAAAGTAGCCAAAAGAACCCTGTTATATATCATAGAATCATAGAATTTTCTGGTTGGAAAAGACCTTGGAGATCATCGAGTCCAACCACACCCATCATCCGCTAAACCATGTCCCTCAAACACCTTTCTAAACACCTCCAGGGATGGTGACTCAGCCACTTCCCTGGGCAGCTGTTCTAGTGCCTGACCACCCTTGCGGTAAAGAAATTCTTCGTAATTATCTAGTCTGAACCTCCCCTGGTACAACTTATGGCCATTTCCTCTTGTCCTATTACTTGTCACTTGAGAGAAGAGATCAACATTCGCTCTGCCACAGCGTCCTTTCAGACAGTTGTAGACAGTGATGAGGTCTCCCCTCAGCCTTCTCTTCTCCAAGCTAAACAACCCCAGTTCCCTCAGCTGTTCCTCGTAGGACTTCTTCTCCAGCCCCTTCACCAGCCTCGTTGCCCTTCTCTGGACGTGCTCCAACACTTCAATGCCTTTCCTGTAGTGAGGGGCCCAGAACTGCACACAGTACTCGAGGTGTGGCCTCACCAGTGCTGAGTAAAGGGGCACAATCACCTCTCTCTTCCTGCTGGCCACACTGTTTTTGATAAAGGCCAAAATGCCATTGGCCCTCTTGGCCACCTGGGCACACTGCTGGCTCATATTAAGCAGGTTGTCAATCAACACCCCCAGGTCCTTCTCCTCCAGGCAGCTCTCCAGCCACTATTCCCCAAGCCTGTAACATTATGTACCAACACAGACTTGTTCTCTAAAATTTATACACAAAAAAGCTCTCAGTATAGGTTCATCAAATAGAGGTAAAAATAAAGAATCAATTCAGTCAGCAGGTGTAAGTCACCTGGCAACACTCTGCATAACTCATTTTTAGAAGCAAAGCATAAGATTTACACAATTTTCCAATAGCTCCTTCAAGTGAGGAAGATTCAAATACAAAACAACAGGAACTTATTTGTCAAGTTGGTTTGCAAGTTCCAATTTTCACAAAACTAGCCACTGAGATAAGTTCAAAGAACAAAAATCATAGCCAGCCCAAAGGAGAAAAAGGCATGCACAGTTAGTGAACAGCTCACCTTTAAACAGCATAAAGATAGCGGACAACTTCACTACAATAACAAAAATTGTCATTTGTTCATAACAAGAAGTAACAGTTGTCAGTTGGATGATACTCTATATATTCTCACAATTACCAACCTATAAGTCTGATGGCTGACAGCATTCTAGGTGCCAATTAAATTACAACAACATAAGTTTTTGATTTAGCATTCACTATTAACAATGCAAGACAATCTTTTCCAAAACTGCTCTCATTTAAGGAAAATAATTAAAATATCTTGTATGGATGAAATGTCCCATGCTTATTCTTAATACAAACTATCATTTTTTGAAGTCAATCTTTGAGTCACCTGACAAAGTAAAGGAAATAATGTGCTACTTCAAAAGTTCAAGATGTGTTACAACAGAAAAGACAGTCTAAACTTCAGAATGATCTAGTCCTCAATGGGAAAACTCAATTAATTTGGAAAAGTTACAAGTATTTGTGTAGTTGAAGTATTTCTTTCTGCCTTAAGATCAAAAGGAATTATTTGCACAGGTTGCGCAGCTGCTTGTGACAGCATTTGTAAAAGGACACCTCATGCTTCACAGGAAATGAACAGAGCTCATATACCAGAAATACAAATAAGCAGTCAAAAGCATCATGAGATGCCTGACTCATTAGCACTGTTCTTAGATCCTGCTTGTACGCTTCATCCCTCATATTATATCTGCTTGCCAGAGGCTAGAAAGGAAGCTTCATCTATTGTCAGTGTCAGTGAAAGGGAAAGAATTTCCTAGCTCTTGGAAGTAGAATTCACAACTCTTTCTGCCCATCAATGTTGTTATTCAGCTAGTCTTATTCTGTGACTGTACCTATGCCAAGAATGAAATAGGCACATTTTGATGCCCCCTATGTTCAGACATTTGACTCTGACAACTGATGATATGGCTGAAGTGCAATTAATCATCTGTATTCTCCATAACTGAAGAGACATTTCACCAGAACTACAAAATCCGTTCAAAAATTAGGAACTCCAAATGTATTGTGTGTTGCTTTGATAGCAGATGCTTAAGGGAAAGTTAATGGATGATCTGTCTTCATCTCCTCTTATAATGCGAAGTTTTTAGTCTCATAAAAAACAAGGCCACTACCACAACCACGAAGACTAATGTGCTTTCTTTATCCCAGTCATGTCTCCCATTTCCATTAGATTTCAAGCTTCTCTCACATGCATCTTAGATACATACAGAATTCTAAGGATAAAACAAACACACACAGAGTAATTCCCAGTCCTAACACCAACAGTAAGACCCTAGTAAGTTGCCTTGTGTCCTGTAACATCTTCCCAAATCATATGCCTTTTGAACACAACTAGCCACTTCAACTGCAGAACAGCAAGAAGGGAGATCGGACTCCATTTCACAACTACTCCAAGAGAAACTAGTTTAAGGCCCACTTCCCGCAGCTTGTTTCGTTTCATGAATAACCAATTTCTATCCCCTCAGATACAAAAATGTAAACATGCGGAACTGAACTATAAACCCGATCAGTGGAACAGTCCCAGTTACTGTGTGAATTAAAAGAAAAAAGACATCAACTCCTCCCCTCCCCCCAATCTGTACAGATTACTTCAAACAGATTTACAGCACAGCCTAACAGTTATGGCAATGTGGGAGTGACGAACTACAACAGTTACCTCCTGCAAAACCAGTTTTACAATGGGCTAACGCTGTGAGATAGCACAAAATACCACTGATGAAGGAGAAAATAAAAATAAAGGGAAGAGAGTATTGCCACTCAACTGCAGGTTCCATTTTTCTTCTTCAATAAATCTAAAAATTCAAAAGAAATTTGTTTATTCTATCAGCTCAGAGCTCAAGCACTATTAGTTCAAAAGATGCCAATGTTTAGGAAGAGAAGATCAATTCCAAAACAGCACAACAAAAAACCTATTTGGACAAAAAAAAAATCAGTAAAAACTTTGAGCTCTATTGCACAGCAGATCCACGATGAAAGAGACGCACCTAGACAGAAACAACCATCTTGAGAAGCTAACGATAAGGGTACGGCAAGGGGGCTGAAACCACATGAAGGTATTGACAATCAATAACACTGCAAGACACGAGATACACAGAGGTGGGTTTTTTTCTCCTTTACAGGGTTTTCACGTCATACAGGTCAGCACACTTTGGCCAAACAACTACAGTTCAAAGAAGCATTAGGAGGATCTGTTCATGATAATTATGAAGATTACATAGACTGCTCTAAGACAACAACTGTAAGGTGCAGCTGACTTCGCAGAAGGTTTGCCCAACAGGCTCAGGCTTCAAATTAGTGGAAGTTAAAGCACAAAACAAATACAGCTAAATCCACCTAAATAAGCAGAGAATAGCACAACAGCCAAAAGAAAAAAAGAGGATGACTGCTGTAGCACCAAAAAGAAACAGCAGCTAAATAAGAACTCTGGTTTTAACATCAAAGAAGAAATGAAGATCACTGGAGAAGTGAAAGAACTTCCTGTGAGCACAGAATAAGACCAAAATGGATAAAAAAATACACTGGAAAGAAGTATTCCAGATTGAAGCACATCAACAGATAAAACAGTGGAACACCAGGAAAGAACAAGTGCACCTGGAAGAAAGCCTGGTATAGTTGTATTAAGTTTAAGTTAACATCACTCAGCAGTCTAAGTTGAAAAATCTGGTAGCATATGATGTAAGTCAACAATGGGGGGGGGAATACTAGAAGTACAATCATAGACGGCAGTAGAGCAGAAGAAATAACAATCAGAGAGTAGAAAGCAGATAAGAACAACAAGAAGACAGTATTACAGAGGCCCAGGGACAATAAAGCATTAAGTGGTAGAGGATTACAGATAGTACTGAAAGCAGCAGAGATTAAGAAGGGTAAGAAAGGAAGGGGAATCCTTGTAACTTGACCAGCAGGAAGGAGCCTGTAAAGAGCTTAATGAAGGCAATTTCAGCAGGGCCAAGAAACTGGACTGGAATGAATTTAGTACAAAGAAGGAGGAGAGAATGTATAATAAAAACATCAATTTTTTCTGTGCCAGGCAGCTAGAAAAAAAAGGGAAGAAGACTAGAACTGACTGTCAGTTTAAGGATGCGAGATAACAACTAAGAATAAAATTAGGCCAGAAACAAGATGGCAACAAGAGGTAAAAATGAGAAATTTTTAATTAAAACAGAAAAAAAACAATGAATAGGGCTTTGGGGGTCAGGTCAAGCAGTTAAATATAGAAAATGTAGAGCAAACATAAGATTCCACCACTGCAAGTAGCAATCAAGAGTGCTGAGTAAAGATAAACATGCCAATTCTAACCAGTTTTTCACCAGAAACCTTTAAATTCCGCAGGGGAAGAGACACAGGATAAAGCCTAAAGCAGAGCTCTCCACAGCCTGCAAAGCAGTGGGAAATGCACTGAGGGAAAAAAAAAAATATATAAAAATATATAAAAATAACTGAGTATGAAATAAAGAGTTCAGAAGAAGATGTCAAAGAAATTTGCCCGGTTTAACCACCTGTCATATGGAGGTGCATTGCCATAAATGAGATGAGTAGGTAGCAGAGAGGGGGACTTGGTAATGCAGCAATAAGACAGCTGGCAAATTCAAAACAGAAGTAATCACTTCTCTCAGAAATAGAATTGAGGACTAGTAGATGAAGACCAAATATGCTAAAGAGCTGAAGAATAAACTTAGTAAGAAATCAACTTGAAAAATAAAGTCATAAGCAATGAGGGTGAGGAGTCCATGATAAAAGTAGAGATTGCATGTCAAAGACTAAGACAAAGCTACACAGGGCAAGAGGTAAGGCAGGTAACATGAAGGAACATCTCAGGGACTCCTGCTCAAGAGAAGTGTAAAAAGCAACAACAGAAAGGGAAGGAGGAGATGTGAGCAACACATTTATTCTTAATGATAAAAGGGAAAGACATTAGGCTCTAATGTAATGCTCTAATGTTGGCAGTAAGGTTTCTGCAATCCATATACCAGACAAAACTGTTGCTGATAAAATATGCAGCCTTTGATTTGAATTTCCGGAGGAGAGACTTAATTCCTTATGGCTAAGGAATTAAATAAACAACCATTCTTTATATTTCAGTTACATATCTGGGATACGAAGCTCAATTACTGTACCATATCTTGCCACACAAAAGAAGAGCAAATGAAAGGTTCAGCAGTGTACTATTAACATCAGGTGCCCTGATGATGGAACACAAATGTCACTGAAAAAGAAAAAATGTTAGTTGAAACCTCTGAACAAGCCTGATGTTTAAACAATCTGATACTCTATTTCTTCTGCTTTTTGTCTAATGTCACCGACAAATCAGCTTGCATTTTTATTTAAGAACATAACATAATTCTAAGGAAGAGCTGGAAAGGGCCTGTTAAACACTTAAAAAAAGTAATTCGAATAGGAATCACAGAAAATAAGGTTGGAAAAGACTTCAAAACATTACTTCAAAACGCCAACTTGACACTCAGCATGCTCCAGGTCTGTGTCAGCTTTCCTTAAGACAGTCCTGACAGATGTTTATCTATTTAACACAGTTTTTAGCAAACCTCAAACAATACAGACTCCACAATCTCCTCCGGCAGTCTACTGCAGTGACCAAACAACTTTAAAATCTTTCCCTAACATTTGACATATATCTCCCTCTCTGAAATTCAGACCATTTCTTCATGCACCATAAAGCTGATTGCTTTCCTCTCTGCAGCAAAATTTGCTGTATAGAAACGATGTTCCCTATTGCAACTGGACAGCTCTCTGCAGTGTTTTGCACTGGAAGGAGAGAGTTCTTACATAAAAAAGAAAAAAAGTCTGCCTGAACGGACAAGGTATAAAAACTCATCTCTGTGATGAGTCATCTGGGACAGCAGAGACGGACTTCCCCACATAAGCAGTCTGCTGGCAGCTGGATTCAGCCACTCCAAGTGACACAGCCAAGGGAAACTAACATTTAGAAGGAAGCAAAGCACAGCCACAGTGTTAGTCATGATCACTTGTCCCACAGCCTTCAGGAAGGAGCCAAGTGAAAAACAGTGAAAAACAGTATAGCCTTGATTGTGTTGTTCAAAGGGTAAGTTAAACAGCAAGAAAAGCTGTAAACTGGAGTGCTGGGTGGAGAACCCTATTGTGCCTTCCTTGGCAGCAGGATTCTGGGAGAAAAAAAGGGAGTCAGTAAGGGCAAAGCAGAGCAAGGGGCTGGGGAAAAAAAAAACAAGCTCGGAAATAAGAAATAGGCATGCGGCCAGTCACAAACAGGGAAAAGGATGCAGGCAAGCACCTGAACCCTTGGCCCTGGAGTAGAGAAGGGGCCTGGGAGTAGAACTATCTCCTTCCAGAGGCCTTGGGAGAGGCCCCAGACAGGTCAAGTTTTCTCCCATGAGGAGGCTCCTCTCTCTGGGGTGGGGCAGTAGGGACCCCAAAGAAAAAGTTGCAGGGAAGGGGAGGGAATGCAGAGCGATACACGGGGGCATTGAGGCATGACAGACGGGAGAAAGGAATGCAGAGCCATAGGACAGGGTGCAAGGAAGTATGGGGAGGGCAGGGGAGAACTGGAGGCACGCAGCTGCAGTCATAGCAGGGGACTGGTGCAGGACATAGAAAAGACTGCAAAGCTATAGCAGGGCTGGAGGAAGAAGGGGCAAGATATGTTGATCCACAGGGGAAGCAGGGCACTGATCAGTGCGCAGAGCAATGCACAGGGTGGAAGTGCGTAGCACGGTGGAAGCAAGGCCATGGGGGTGAGCAAGGGTAAACACAGACTTAATGAAGAGCAGAGCTATAGAAGGGAGTAAAACGCTTCATAGTTATGTGCATCAAGGCTTGGGGGGGAGGTAAAGGGGTTCAGAGCCATGAGAGAGCAGAATTATGGGAGAGGAGAGAAAGTGATTCACCGCCATGGGAGAGCAGAGCTGGCGGCTAGGTATCGGGAAGGGGAAAGGGAAAGCCAGGGGTGCACAGCCGCGGAGTGCACGGACAGGGGATGCGAGCAAGTGCGCAGCCAGGGCGAGCGAGGCTACAGGTGCAGCAGGGGCCGCACAACCACGGCAGAACGGGGCTGCGGCGGCGGGAGCGAGCGAAGCGCTCCGCGGCCACGGCTGAGCAGGGGTGAGGGGGGATGCAGGGGAAGCGGGGAGCACGGCTGCGGGGAACGAGCGGGAGCGCAGCCACGGAACAGCACGGGGGGAGGCGGCGGGACCGCTCACCTGCGCGGCGGAGCTGCAGCAGCCCATGGCGTCCGCGGTCAGTGCCCCAGCGGTGCCCGCTAGGCGCCAGGCAGGCGCTGCGCATCCACCCGCCCCACCGGCGGCGAGGGGCGAGGCGGAGCGGAGGGGCCAGGCCCGATTAGACGAGCGCGGCTCCGGCACCAACCCCTCCGCGGCGCCCCCTCATCCTCCCCCCGCGGAGCCGGCCGCCGCGGCTCTGGGGAAGGGGCGGGGCCTGGGACGGGGGCGGGACCCGCTGGCAGGGGGCGGGGC